>JACBWW010000028.1:9726863-9799321 GCA_020086605.1 Lanius collurio | reverse complement strand
ATGTACTTTTCTTCAGGGCTCCTTTTAAAAATTTATCCAGTATTCTGTGTTTTTTATTCAGTAACTTCATCATGACTTCACCCAATTACACTGATGCCCATACACTGACTTGCCAGCCTCGGGTGTATTTGGGTCAGCTACTGTAACCTTTAGTGTCAGCCAGATAATCTTCTAGTTAAAATGAGATGCAAATTTGATCCCTTTGAAAAACTGAAGCATAGATTTATCTCTCCTTAAAAATACTTGCCATCTCTCTATTTTCAAGATATGTATAAGTACACAAAAAGCAGACTTCTCCAAATTCCTTACTAATTTGAGGGACTGGGTCTCCCTGGGAAGGCTAGAAAAACCAGATTTATGCCAAGCAATGAAAAAACCTGCCTCATGGTTAAGTTCCCAGAACTATTACTAGCCATACATTTCAGAAAATGTGATAAACAAATGTTAAGTAAGATTTAAACATAGTACATGGATGATAAATATATAAATAAATAAATATATATATATATATATATATATATATATATACTTTTTCCTGTTACAAATAGATTGTGGACCATCTTTCAATATGAAATAAAATAACTCTGGATAACAGCTTTTATAAATTGAACTCTGAAATGTGAACATTTAGGCAGAGAAAAATGTTCCATAAACATCTCTTACACAACAGCACAGAAAGTGATGCAGCACATTCTGTCCCAGGTGTTCCTGTATAGGGATGGTGAATTGCTACACACATACAGAAGTGTGAAACTGGAGTGTATTACCCCTGGATTTATAGATACAGATCTGTAGATCTGTAGCTGCACCCCTACATAATGTCTGTTTAACCGCTGTGATGTCCACAGTCATCAACATTGTGTGTGAGTTGACATATAAACTTTTGGAGTGGTTTTAATCCCACAGAGATCAAGCACGGTTTGCCACTGAATTAAACGGATTCAGAGATGGACTAGCTCTTTTTCATATCCATGTTGTGCACTTCAATCAAACTTATGATTGAAATGAGTATACAATACAGAAAGTCGATGACTCATGCTTAAACTTCAGCTACAAATTCCATGTGTAGAGAAGGCAAGAAGTGATGTTCAGAGTTGCACTGTGACAGTAGCTATGTGCCCTGTCTCTGACCTAGCATGCAATCATGCCATGATGGCTGGTCCGAGAGCAAAGGGAAAAATAGCAGGGCAAACACAGCTACAAGAGACCTAAAAAGATGGAAGTAATTAATGAAGAGCCCCAAAGTGTGTATTCCAATTACATTACTGAATATGTACACACAAAATCCTCATATACTCATGATCACGACCGCATTTTTATAAGAAGTAATACCTGTGGGAAAGGATTCCATTTTGCACAGCATATTGATAAAAACTGTCTGAAGCAAAGACTGCATAAGTCACATTGAAGGATTCCCCACTCACAGCCTTTTCAGGAGGCCTTTGCACCCATATCATCTCCAGTCCTAGAAACAACGCAATCATGGGTCAGCATATTCACTATACTTTTTTACTTAACAGACACATACAAATGTAAAACTTTCTCTGTAGTGATTTTCATCTATTCATAGGATCACAGAGTGGTTTGGGTTGGAAGGAACCTTAAAGATATTCCTCCACCCCCACCATTGGTTGGGACACCTTTCAATAGGCCAGGTTGCTCAAAGTCCTATCAAACCTGGCCTTGAACATTTTCAAGGATGGTACATCCTCAGTTTCTCTGGGCAACCTGTTCCAGTGCTTCACTACCCTCTGAGTAACCCTCTGAGTATTCCTCCATTACTTTTTATGAGCCAAAAAGAGTCATGTATTTTAGTGGCTGCATAGGTAAACACAAAAGCACATTAATTGAAGAATTCTGACACCCAGAAAAGATCAAGCAGCTGGAGAAACCTAACAAAAAATCTGTTCACCTTATGCAAAACAACTTTGTTTCCAGTACATGACATTGCTGCTTGTCTTGGTATACTTTCGTTCCTCTTTCGTTGCTCTTAATTCTTGGCTGCTTTCACTGAGACACACCTTATTATGGAAGAAGAACAGACAACTCTACCACACACAAAATTCAGCCAAAACCCTCAGACTCATGAGACATGAATTATATATACTACGTATTTAAGAATGCATTCTCATGTGATAGAACCATATGGCATCTAGAACAGAGGGTAGTGGAAGGAGTGCTAACCAGACATCTGTCATTTTCAATTTTCACAATTTTAACTGGGAAAGATGGTTTATACCCATCAGGTCTCTTGTTCCTGGGACTCCATATTACCTCCTCTGGGCCTGAGAATGAAGTGAGACAGGAGCTGGGAAAAGTTTTAAATCCATAAACTTAAACAATACTATCAAAATCTTCCCACTCCATCCACCTGCCTTTTTCTCTACTGTTGGATGGTTTTAATTTGCACCTCATCAAATTACCTACATACTGCAACTGTGTAACTCGTTTTTTCAGGAAGTATTAAATTTCTTCCATATAGGACTGGTAAACCTGCCTTACAAGAGAGCTCCTTTTTTTGTTCTTGTTGTTTAGTTATGACTTCTTCTGTTACTCATACTTGTTTTAACAAGTATGTTTTTCACTTGCACTTTACTGAAACCACTATTTTCCCCCTAATTTCCTATCAGTTTTAACTAGGCAAATTGTACAATAACCTCTTAATTTCCCATCTCACTTGAAAAGTAAAAACTCATTTTAATTGCTAACACTAAGAGAAAAACTATAATACAAAGATTTTAAAAAAATGCTAATGTGATTTCTACTAAAAGGTAAGAGAGTTGGGCTTCAAAGAGTATGTGAGAATGAAGACAAAAGGTCACAACAAATTTTAGTTAAATTACTTTCTACTTCCTTTTAAAGGTCTTAAAAATGTAAACCAAACTCTTCTTTTAATGGTAGATACTCCCACATATAAAAGCTTTGAAGATCTTTTGTTAATTCCACAGCAATGAGGCTACAGTATATGTGTTTTGCTTTGCTTCTAGCAATGCCCAGAAAATGGCAAAGAAAACCTACAAAGAAAGGCAGGATAGAGCTTGAAGTTCATTCTAAAACTGACTGTAATGAGTATACATTAATTAAGCAACCTACTCATGTTAGTTTCCCTTGTACTTAGTAAAATAGATTTAAACAAGGCATCTGTACCACTAAGTAGCTGTTTCAATGTTAAACCAAGAGTAAATTCCTACAGGGATAAAAGTATTAGTTGAAATTATCGAGATAGTCTTTGAACTTCATTTTTCCAAAATAATTAATTGGAGAATGTTTAACTGTAACATTCAGCTGTGTGAGTGTGACACAGCAGTATATTTCCTGAAGTGTTTTATTAGAATTACCTTCTGAGGTGTTCTTGGGTTTTTTCTAACAACTCTATTAAATGTTTGTCTCCAGTCCTATCTTTTGCAACATAAACAAAGTGTTCCTTTACATCAGTTATTTATTTGCGACGGAGTCACAAGATTACAGAAGAGTTGGCCTTGGAAGGCAGCTACAGAAATCATTTGGTCTAAGCCTGTGCTGCTCTACGCAGGATCATCTCAAGGACGTTTCTCTAGCTTTTGTCTAGTCAGGTTTTGAAAATATCCAAGAATGTAGAAGCCACAACCTTTCTGAGAAACCTGTTCTACTGTTTTATAACCCCTGGAGTATAAGAAATTTTCTTACACTTAAATTGAATTTTCCACATTTCAGTTGCTCCTTAATTACTTTTTCATCTCAATAAATTACCAACACAAAAAAATTATTCTTTTTTTTTTTTTTTGTTATCTCATCATGTAAATTAATTTTTGAAACTGGCAGAAGTAAGTGGTTAAAGGTCTGAGGGTTTTTTAGGTACTATGAATACTTCACTTTTGGGGTTTCAGCCATTCCCCAAGTACGATACCTTCATTCTTTTTGACTCACTCACCTCCGCAGTCGAGCATGTTATACTCATCTGGCTTTTCCAGGGGCCAACAGTCATAATCTTTGTTATCTAAATCATGCCACCCTTCCACTAGTATCACCTGCCAGAAAAAAAAATAAAAAAAAAAAGAAAGAAAAAGAAAAAAGAAAAAAAAACTATAGTCAAAATGACAGTATAAAAAAAAAAAAGATAACTCCTTAGGGGTATACAAATAGAACCAGTATGTTATTTTGATCTGTCCAGCAATTGGCATGAAACAGTTAGGGGACTTAACTAACCTTTCTCTTAACTAACCTTTCTTCTTAAAGAAAGGTTCTTTACAAAGAGCAGGTGCTTCTAGGACCATATGCAGAGACACAGTTTATTTAAAGAGGTTTTGTTTGCTTTTAGAATATCACTCTTCCCACTCCAAACTGTTCAGTTTCTTTTAATCTTTTATAACTAAAATCTTTGAATGGGTAATTTTCTGTTACATGTTTTATAACACAATATATATTCTAACCATATAAATGTTAATATTCACAATGACATATAAAGGATACAGCATCACAGTAGCGTACACATTGAATTGCAACAGTAACAAAATATACATTATATATTTATATATAATTATAACAGATTAAATCAGTCATGTATTAAAAATACACTCTAGTATTCTGAACAAATCAGAACACTCTATGATAATGTACTCTGGGCTTATTCTACTTCTAGTAAAAGATAATAGTTTCTACTCATACAATCTGCTATTGTTTTTCTATATATTATTAAAGCAAAATCATCTACTGTATTATACAATTGCTTATCACAGCATGAATGGAATAAGAATGATAAAACCAATTTTTGTAATATATCTTCCATTACTTTTGGTTCCTACATTACTAAAATAAAAATCAACAACTGCCTGGTACAAATAGCTGCTTCACTGTAATAAGACATATACAGTTCTTTCTGTACCCACAGATCAGAGGAATAAGTTCTGGTAAGCAGATCTAGGTAGACCTACCAATAAACTGAGGAGGCTTCGGAGCTCTACAGCTGGTGTTTTGACAGCTCCCATGCTCCCTAACGTGCACCCAGCTCACCAAGTGTCAGGGCTGCTTCTGATGTTGCTGCTGCTTCTGAATTAGATGCCCTTGCCTAAGAATGGGGTTGCTAGGCAAGCTGATCCTGGCAACTCCAGCTGCTGCAGCTGTTCTGCCTCCTCCTTCCCTCTTCTTCCCTAGCCCACTTATGGTGCAGGGTGGATATACCCCTCTGCACCTCTGCTGAAATCCTTTGAAAAGTCCCCACTTATTGTAGGGCCAGCCCCACCCTCAGACCACTGAAATTTGTGCCACTTACTGCTCAAAATTAGAAAACCAATTGAGGGGATTTTTTTGCAGTGCCTTGTCAAATGTGAACAGCATCTGACCCTTAGGCAGATGAACTGATGCTGTGGAAATAAAAACAGAGACATAGCTGACCCCAGAGGAGGAGAGATGTATAAACACCAAGGCAAGCAAAGGCTGCCTACACAAGATAAATGGTAAGGTTAGAGGCTGACCAGCTTCCTGAGCTTCCTGAGCCAATCTGAATTTTATGAGATCCTGTAACTTCAACTTCTCAGTCCCTAAAGGTGTAGGACAACTTCTGTCCGAGTGTCCTGCTACATACACAGGTGAAATGGACTTCTGTGCAGCCATGCTGGTACACTAAAGACATAGATGTTTCCATGAATATCTATGTTTGTTAAAGCCCTGCCAATACAGATCTTCAGTCGTGATTAAGCTCTCCTGAATATTTCTCCATGTTTTCTCTTGAATTCTGTCTCTCAGTCCAATCTGATATTAAGAATCTTACTTAAAATGCTTGAACTTCACTATTCCTTGCATCAAAATGGCATGAAAAAAATGCAGTTTGTGCCAAATTAATTTTGAAAAGGCTGTAGATGAATTTTAAAAATCTGTTCAGATTCACTCATTAAAGAGCTATTTGTATAAGTGAATATGTTTTAGGTTGAAATCATATGTTTGTTGTGAGATCCTAAACCTCATTTGTTTTTTGTTTTCCTGTGCTTCACTATGATGATTTCGCCCAAATGATAGGTTTCACTATGTCTTCTAGAAGTCTTTTAGAGAATTTTAGCATGCCACCTTTTTTTTTTTTTTTGGTACAATTAACTGCTTAGAAGAGCCCACTCCTACTAACATAATGGAGAGGTTTTATTGGCACTGTTTTAGGATATCTTTACTTATTAAGGAATTTGCTGGCAGTGAAGCTAAGGATTACAACTTGTTACACACTACAGAAGCCAAAAGATTACTGGACTGATCCTACTTTCTTTAATAGGACTGACAAATATTCACGTTACATTGATATCAATATTCAAGGACTGTAAATATCATACATTACCTTTACAGCTATTTGTCTATCCCCTCATTCAGAATTCCTGGAGAATGGCCAAATGCACATGGGAATCTTGGATGAAAGATGGACACACACGAATGGCTGTCAATTATCTGATTTAACAGCCTATCCCACCTACAATTATAATTTCTGCTACAAAAGAAACAAAGGAAAAATAAAGATATTTCAAAAATTTATGAGCAATACAACTTTAGATATTGCTAAAAACATGCATTCTTTTTAGTGTTTCAATAATCCTATAACTTATATATTAATTTGTAACATTTGTAGCAAATAACAATGGATACAATACTGCTGAGTAGAGGTTGCCACCTATGTGCTTTCAAGTATTTTAGGATAGCAAATTCCAGCAGTAAGTCAGAACAAAAATTAGTGTGATTAATGCTTCAGATATCCTTGAAAATATTTATTTATTCTGACATTCAAATTTTCCAGATGGTTCTTGTCTTGAAAGCAAGATGAGGACACTGAGTAAAAAACAAAACAAAACAAAAACAAAACAAAACAAAACATAAAAACTCCAAACAAACAAACAACACAACCCCACACACACACACACAAAAAAAACCCCAACTCAAACAACACCCTTCTAAAACCCCAAACAAGCAAACAACCACCAAAACCAAACAGTCCCCAAAAAGCAACAAACCCCAAAAAACCCAAACCCAAGAAACAAAAACAAACCACCAAGAAAACCCAGACAAAAACTCAAAAATCAATACCAGGGTTTATTTGACATTTAAAAATGATGGCATTCCGAAGACACAATTTATCAGATTCATGGCGACTGTGCTGTAACTTGTGAAATCCGTAGCTAAAGCTTAGGTTCTTAGCATATAAAACTCCATGCAGAGTATGTTCGTCCTGTGCATGGGTTGGCATCCTGCTCAATGCTACACCGCTCCAGGCTCTTAACATCTACGGGGATGTAAGATTATCCACACTATTCTAGCTCCAAAATCATTTTAAACGACACCACAGAGTTCAAGCGCCTCTGTTACTGGGACCAGCACAGCTTCCTCTCCCGCGGCGTTTGCAGGGCATGGCCAGAGCACTCTGGCACTGCTCTCTAGTGGTTTCTTTGCAGCACAACGGCAGGCAGGTTCTCATCGTGTACGGTCTGGTTCAAGGAGAGCTTCCTCTGCATGCACCCCCTATGCCCACTCTGGTTTAAGGAAAGCCTCCTTTGATTCATCCCTCTTACACGGTCTGGTGCAAGGAAAGCCCCTCCTTGATGCACAGCCTGTCGCAAATGGAGTTCGGAGCAGCAGCGTAGCAGAAACCTGCCTGATTTCAGGTTCTCACCTGGGAGGTCAGAGGCAGCAGACGGTGGCCTTCTACCCCTTACCAAGACCAGCGTGATACACTGGCCAGCCACAAGAAACTCCCTTCGCTCTGGCATGTGGTGAAAGTACCATAGCACAAGTGATCACACCTTCAATGGGTCACCCTAATCATGTTTTTATGCATTTTTAGCCTGCGGAAAGGGTTTTGATGACCTATGTAAGGCAGCCCTACAGACAAAGAGCATTGACTTTTGTCTTGTTAAACTGACACAAACAATTACATGTGCCAAAAGAGGCCTTTCAGCACAAGCTTCTTGTTCTCTCCTCATGGTGCTGGTACTCCAGGCTTTCTGATGCTTATGAAATGAACTGGACAACTGGGTCAAAAGTCTGATTAGTTACAACTGCTATGATGATGATGATTATTGTTATTATTGTTATTATTATGCATTAACTTAAAAAGATTCCGTGTTTTTATTTCCCACCCTTTGTTTTTTTTCTCATTCTTGTTGCAAACACTTACTCAAATAACACACATGTAAGATCATATGGTTCAGTGAGACTCACACCTAACCTGAGCCTGGATTAGCAGGCTTAAAAAATAACAATTTTCTTCAGAACTACTGATAATTTAACAAAAAAACATTGTAAAAAGTTTTGTAGTAGATTCGAAGCTTCAGAAGTACTGAGTGCTCTCAGTTTGCTGGGAGTGCTGAACAGGTAATAAAGTGTATGTCTGAAGAAATGATGGAGAGCAGTAAGCAAGATCCTGAGTCTTGCATGCACACCATCACTTAACTTTGTAGTATGCCTTCATTTCCCTAATACACTTTTCGAAATACTTAAAGTTTGAGAGAATTTCAAAGAAAGAGATCTCAAGCTAAAAAATGGTAATCACAAATTAAAAAAGGAAATGGTGATATACTGCTTTTCAAGGATCTGAAAGGTTAATGTTAGATGATTAATCTTTGATGGCAGTTTACTCGCAGCAGAAGGAGCAGTTACATACTTACACAAAGGAACAGAGCAAGGAGGTAGTATGAAAGCAAAACAGATAAAAAAGGCAACTACAGACATTGAAAACTAAAGCAAAGAAACTGTTTATTCTGATGAACAGCCACAATATTGTACATACCTCGGAAACTCAGAGAAACCTCCAAAAAGCAAGTAGTAATAATTGGTGAAAGTGGCAGGTAGTCTTCCCTGCACTCTCAGGTTACTGGGAATACTGAAAAAATGTATGCTTATATGGATGCATTCCTCAGGTTCACTCTAGTTCACAAGGCATTATAGGAAGGCTTGTTCTGTTGCTGCACTTTGGGTTCAATCTGTGGCCTGAAACAAGCCTAAAATATTTAATTTATTTCAAACATCTTCGAAAATACATCAAAACTTGAAATGAAAAGTATCTTGTATACTTCCTGCAAGTTGAATGAAGACTGTCACCTAGGATATGTCACAGACTTGAAGAAGAAACATTTTTCCTTAAGAATAAAACTATTCTTTGTTTAGAGGATTGACCAGTACATGAGCTATTGTGGTAAAAGAGCAACATTCTACAATTTTCCTCATGTAAAACATTATGTAGGTTTTTTTCTTCTAAAGAGAAGATAGAATGATGATGTCCAGAATCTGCAAGGAAAATGGGTAGAAAACTAACAGGTAACAGTGATTTTCTCACTAACTGAAAATATGGTGAAGTTAGTTATTTGATGTAACATACAACTGAAAGCCTCTAAAGAGACCAGATAAGAAAAAATGAACTCTCCGTTCTCGGAAATTTGTCAGGATGGCTGCCTGGGAAGCTTAAGAACAGTGGGTCCCAGTCCAGCACAGTATAACTTGAGATTTTCAGCTGAGCAGAACATCACTGATGCTCTCAAATGCCTCCCATCTTTCAGTCCTCCCACACCAGCAGAAATGTTACAGATATCTGCAGTGCTTAAGAACAGAAACGTTGGCTTCTCTTAAGATCTATTGGAGGACTTGGGTAATAGAGAGAGCAGCTGAAGGACAATTCTGTTCTTAACCTGCATTATGGTCCTAAGACACACTGGTCATTTCACTGGTAATAGCAGTATTAAATTGAAATCTGCATTTTCCCTTAATGAGTTTTTCCTGTCCTCCTCACTTCTCACTGTATTACTCATTCCTGATTCCAGAACTCTTCAAAGATTTTCCAAAGCTCATACTTTTATGTACAATTAGCATTGCACATCTATTGACATTGCACACAGGCCTTCTCTCCCCCCGAAAGACGCCCTCATAAGCCACAATTTCTTCCATGTTTCCAGAATGTCATGTAATCAGGAATTCCTAAGAGACACTGAGAGACCACTGAGACAGGGTGTCTTTTAACGGAAGGATCATTTAGCCTTTTTGATCATCTCTTTGGGCCAACCCAAGAAAGAAAAAGAGATCCAGACTACTTCCTTTCCTCAAGCTACAATCATTTCTGCATATGCCAGGCTAGAGAGATGTTCACCTAACCTGTTTTCAATAACCTTTGGAAATGGAGCCTCTATCCCTTCCTTTGTGGTGTAATCCAAGGCTTCATTACCCTTCTTTGCTAGAAGGTTTTCTCTATAGCCCCACCAGCTTCTATCTTGCTATAATTTCAGTTCAAAACTTACCCCAGCTACGCAAAGAACAGTTATTTTGTTCTGTATCCTTTTCTACATGCTCAAAGTCTCCACTATTCTGGTTTCTTGCAGTTACTATGTTTCAAGATGCCTTACACAAATGTGTTCTCACATTTCTTCCCAGGAGAAAAAGGATCATCCTAGGTTCTGTAACACAATACGGGAATAAAGGGATATTAATAAGAGAAAAAAAAAAAAAGCAGAACAGATATTTCAATGGTAGGAATGTTGGGGTTTGTATGCAAATAACTCATTGCAAATGCAGCCTGGGATCACTACCATGCAACCACTCTCATTCTCTAATTAAAATAAATGTCACAGTTATAGAGAGAAGTAAAAATCAGTCTTTCTTAAACAGCACTGTCTTTCTGCTGATGAAGGCTTTGTCTCAATGAGCTTTTTTTAATCTGTGCCTCAAGTGAAGTAAACTTGGTAAATGTCCAGTTTGATAAAATGCCATTTCGTAGAATGTTTTGTGACTGACTAGTTGTCAGAAGTAGTCCAGTTGGAGAAGAAGATAATTTTTGCATGTTACTGAACCTGAAAAGATTTCTTTGCTATTCAAGATTCTCTGGTACTTTGGGTGGTAGTGGGTTGAATCTGAGTTGATAGACAGATTTTTAGACCAATGGCGCTTCTCAAAAATTTACACATTTAAGCCGCACAGAAAGGCGGGAGTTCCTCTTGTTCCAGCCCGCCTGAGGGGTGTGGGGAGGCCTCAGACCCTCCGGGCCCTGCCGGGCCGGACCGAGCCGAAGCCCCAGCCCCCTCCTCTTCTTCCTGATGCCACAGCACAGACCCTGGGCCGCTGGGGAAGGAGCCATCCCAGAGCCCAGGCAGCTAAACCCAGCCATGGACTGCTAAACCCAGCCATAGACTGCCAGACAGCCGGACCCAGCCATGGACTGCTAAACCCAGCCATGGACTGTTAAACCCAGCCATGGACTGCTGCGCAGCTGGGATCTTTTCAGAGCGGCTTCACGGGACCGGCAGGTTCTTTCACCTCACCACCCCCCCCGCCCCCCGCTCTCCACATGGAGCCAGCGGGAGGTGGCCGGAGCCTCCTTTCTGCAGCCAGCACACTTCGAGCTGAACCACCATGCAGCCAGCAGCACAAAAAGAGCGAGGCTTTTTTCACCATAAAGCCCGAACAAGAACATTCCTCACCATAGAGGTTTCAGAGTCAGCGTGAGCCATGAGAGATGGAACTGAAAATGGTGGCAGAGAAAAGGGGTGATGCTGCATTCCTCGCGAGGAGCTTAAAAATCCTTCTAGAATGCGGTGGTAAGAAACTGTAATATCTCAAACTGTTTGTCTCTTTGATCCATTTGAAGTGCATGGGGGGATGGAAGACTTACGTGTGGCCCTTGAAGTTTGTGAAGAGAGAGTGCCTATGCCAGGAGATATATATAGAAGTAGTGAGAGGCTTTTAAGGATTTGTAGCAGAAAAAGCCTTTGTGTTCAGGCCATAGTGACCCATCCTTAAAAGGCTGATAACCCCATGTGATGGCCCAGGTGTGGCAGTGTGAAAAAACTGATATTTTTTCATAGAAGAGATGTATTACACCACAGCAGATTGTTTCTTTCTGGGCGGGTGTGTTATTGGGGGCAGCTTGAGAAACCATGTGAAGCAAGAAGAAACCCTTTTTTCCTTAAGCACAAGAAAGAGACTTTTTTCAAGAACTGTTACCTTGACTAGAATCCTATGTTGTGTTAAATTTTGTGCTAGTTTAAAAGGAAGAGCAAAGCGCTGAGAAGAAGGGAGCAGGGGGGAGGGTGTGTGTGTTTTAATTTCTTGTTATATCTTTTAACTTTTAATTCTGTTAGTAATAAACTTTTTTCTATTGGTACTGCAACTGTTTAAGTGTGAACCTGTTTTTGGCCTCGCAGGTATCTAGTTTTCCTCAATATTTTTCTTATTTTGTTTTCCCTATAAATAATTGATATTTTAGATGCTTAACGCTTAGTTGTGTCAAACCACAACATGGGTACATTACTTTCACTGCTGAAGTCAGACATATCTTCCTTTCATCAGAAAACACTAGGCAGCCTGCAACTTCTTTTACTTCACCCAGAGATCAATCAACCATTTGCACTGTAGCTTTGATACAACAAGTAGCGGCTCAAATGGTGACAGAAAGGAAGAGACAGAAAATTGGTTTGATTTGAAGCCCAAATAACTGATCTGTACCTGTTGGGAATAAAACAAGGTATGCTTTGCAGCCACATGCAACTACCATCTGATTTAGGGCTCGGCCTCACTTTGACTGATCTCCCTGGCACGTCTTTGCTTTTCCCAATGATGTGCTAGTTCCAGAATGGAAAACTTGTGAACCTAGAGCAAGGAGAAATGTGTCCATATTAAGTTTTATTTATAAAAAGGATTTTTTATTTTCCATTATTTCAATTTTATATTGTCTAGTCTACTGCTAATTGCTTCTTCTCCTGTTTTTGATATATTTTCCCTTCAGAGAGTACTCTCCAAACTAGAATCCTTACTGATTTGTAGTGCAATCTGGCTCGCAAAATGCACAGTCTGTCTGATGATTCTACCATAAAGTATTTCAGTGCTTTACTCTGTTAAATATTAGTTAGGACCTGAGCTGAGTATCTTCTCATCTCACATATTTCTTCCAGATCCCTCATTTCCTTTATAATTTATTTCTTCTAAAATAATTCCCTGGTTTTTAAAATTTCAAAAGGCGATTTTCAAAGATATAAATAGCAACCAGAGGCCTGATGCCCACTGAATCTGCACATGGCTTTCTGATACTTAGTTCTTGAAAAAATACCTCCTTTTTATGTATTATGTGTAAAGCAAGTAATTAAAAAGAAATCTAATCCTGACATGGGTTATAAGTAGCTATGGTCCCTGAGCATGCCCCTCTCTCCTGGAAGCTACCTGCCTGGTCTCAAGGCCAACGCGGACAGTGCAACTCCCCAGCCTCAAAGCCATGTGCAGGAGTGTTGCCTGGGAGTCCTTGCAGGGACTCCTCACCTTTCTCCAGGATTTGCTTTTAGGCTGGGCTCTCAGACTTGTTTTCTGCCAGAGCTATATTGTACCGATGCCCACACCTGGCCAGGAATCCTCTTGATCTGAATCCTACCTCTGACCACATGGATTTGACTTCCTGGCATGACCTTGGATTTGTCTCATCACCATGTTTTCATCTGTTAACCTCCACTTTTGGCTGGAGACTATCTGCAGACCTGTCATGATTGCCCTCCTCTGATACTGTAGAACTGGCTCTCCTTGGGCTGACACTACTCTGCCTGCCTTGGTGTCTGGATCTCCCTTGCTTGTGGAGCACTGTGTTCTTGCTCAATGACAAGGATACCTCAGCTGTAATGTTCAAGGGGGAAAAAAAATTAAAAGTATTAAAAATAAAGAAAGAAAGAAAGAAAATGTTCAGGAGTAAGTGTGCAATAAAATAAAGTTCTGGCCAGAAAGGAAAATGTAAATGCTTTGCTCAAAACCTCACAGAGATATCCCTCTACAGTACCTTTTGCTAAACTGTTTCTAATTGCAAATATGGATTTTTGCAAAGGACTTACTCTTTACAAAAAAGAAAATATTTTCATTTCTTTCTGTTCCAGTAGAAAATTATCAAGACAGGACAGAATTAACTTGAAACACAGATGTTTTAACTGTCTTTGGCTTATCTCTGGTTTCAGCAGTATTTTAAAATGAACAGTATAATAACTGATTTACTTTCATATCCAGTTTCATATCACACCCCTGCTTCAGACTGGCTCTCGTTTTAGATATTTTTATTACATATATATTGGTCCTTTAATTTTTTACCACTGATAGGTTTCTGTTAATGCTAGACCATAACCAAGTGCTGCATGGGATCATAATGTCACTCTTTCACTAGTCATTAAAATGATGAGGCATATCTTCTCCTCATGCCCCAGGTGCTTTTTTCATTAAGAGGAGATGACCTTCAACTTCCATAAATTTTGTTCTCGGTACTTCCGTAGGAAGGAAAGGCCTACCTTGTCAGTCTTTGTGTCCCATGGAAGCTGCATAAACTGCTTCATACTTCATGGAAAAGTTTAGAGTTGCAAGTAACACATTTGGAAGAACAATACATGAAAGTCTTAGCCCTCCAAGTGTGAAGTAGCATAATCTACCATTGTCAAACGGGATTAAAGAACCAGGCTGTAGACAGGGTAGGTGAACTAGGTATGTTGTGTAGGGAAAACCAGGAAAGAAACTGCTCTTCTCTCAGCCCCTGAAGTATTGCTTCCCAGGGATCATGAGACTTGCTCATTTTTCTTTTTTCATATAAACACCTGGGCTGTAAGGACTGATTTCTGTGGACTCTGAAATGCAACTGATGATAATGTATTCTGCATTTAAGGAATGGCAGGATATTCCTGTCCAAGGTATTCCTGTACTTCTGCTCTGGTGAGAAAAGGTTTTTTAAATGGTGACTTGTGAGAAACTCATTAGGAGGACTCTCATAGATTATCTTAGGGTCTTCTTTTCCCTTTTCATTTGAGCACAAGGATGCTTTTCATCTCTGTCTTTGCTATTTCTGATACTAGCTAAGGCATATTTCAAGGCAACCTCCGTCCTTCACAAAGGGCTAATGATAAGACTGTTTTTATCACATGACTATTAGCAAGTCTCTCCAGTTCTCCTGCCACCCTCAGGGTCAAATTCTCCCCTGAAAGTGCTCTGATTATGTAAGAGATTTGAATTTAAATTCCACTGGGAAGCCATGGCTAGCATAAAGCTGAAGAGAAAATTACTTGTGTGACTTTGGGTACATACAAGAAAATCATTCCCTTAAATAAATGTTTATTTTTATTTCCTCTGAGGTATCAGTGGTTTACTAAATACCCAACACTGTTTCATTCTTAAACCAACTCACATCTAGTGCTGCTTCAATGCACTCCCCCTGCCAAATCTGAGATAGTAAGCTTCTATGAAATAGCAGCATCTCTTTGTATTATGACTGCGATCATAATGACTAGGATCAACATCTGATCTTTCTAGTCCCACAAAGAGTATTCTCTTATTCTTAATGAAGTCTGAGATTACCTTCAGTTCCAACCATGAAATTAACATGACTTAGCAGCAGCAGCACCATTTTACTCCATTACTCTATGTACACAGCATGTAATCACTGAGCCAGACAACCTTCCCAAGAAGCAACACTTCTCACCCTAATCCCATCTCTCTATGAGGCCTTTTTGTTTAAAGAAGCAGATACAATACATAAGAAAATAATATAATACCCTCGCACGATATATGGACTACTGTAATGTATGTTTTGTAACTGTGTGCAGAAACCTGGGCTAGCCAGCTTTGGTAAATCTGCCCAGCAAAAGTTTTGGGGTATAAAAGTTATAGCCTGGGAAGAAGAAAGAGGGAAAAAAAAACATTTTAGAGTTGTCTAGACTTGGACGACCAGCAGTTCCACAGGTTATGTGCATTCTGGAAGAATTTAAGTAGCAGAAATGTTAGTCGTTAAAGGAGTAAAGAGTATCCAGGACAGTAAGTGAAGTAAAGAACAGCAGTAGGATCACAGAGCAGGGTCATCAGAAAAAAGGTTCACATGGCAAGTCATAGTGAGAAAGTCCTTGTACCTCTTTATTGAACAAATGTGTTTCACTGAATTTTCGGGCTGAAAATGCCCTTGATGGTATGTGGACATACTCCAAGTCCTCTGCTCTCTCTTTTCTGATTGGAAGCCCTGATTGTGAAATGAAACCAGCTGAGAGAGGACAGATTTGCTGAATGCTGCTGGCACAAGAGAGAATGGAAAATGGCCATGTGATTTCTTAAGTACTTGAAGTGGCAATGAGAATTTATGCAGGATGGCACTTGATAGGCAAGCAAAGAAGTAGGTGGAGAGGCTGAGTTCATTGGCCCCCCAATAAAAGGTGTCAATCAACAGTTTGGTCCGCTTTAGCTGAGAGAGACAAAAGGACCTAAAAGAAAAATGAATCTTCATTGCTAGGAATGAATGGGAGAGTGCTACTCATAGTTGTGAGATATATATATACACACATATTTACTCTGCATCAGATGTATGAAATGAAAAATGACAGGAGCCAAGCATGTCTGGACTTACCCTGTGATGTCACTAAACACATCATCTCTGTCTTTCACGAGAATGGTCACCAGTATTTGTTACTGCTGCCTTCTGTAGTAAACACAGTCTCCTATTTTCTTTAGAAAGTGCTGTAAGAATTGTCTTGTCTGAGATCTTCAAGAAATAGCAAAAAAGACACACGTCTATACAACATTAGTCTCAGCTGTCACACGAACTGCTGGAATTCAAGCTAGCTGTATTATTTGTGATTTAAGCATTGTTATGCAAATTATGTTTTCTTATGGGTAAAAGAAATTCCAGTCACATATTTAATCTTGATTTTTCATCTGTGTTTACAAATCCATGACTCTGCCTGTGCCCTGTACTTTTACTACGGTATTAGTTTCTAGAGTGGAAGACAGAGATGCAGATTCACATCAGGGATATTTAGCCACATGAGCAAAAGAGCAATGCAAGTTTCTACCTGACATGTAGAGAAAAATCAAAACTGTAAAGAAAGATAACAATGATAATGCATTACTAATCACAGTGGAAACTCTGATAATGCAGCATTTTTACAGACATAATTTTATCATTTTTCTGTAATAACTTTTTGAGAGTCCAGAAACTTTGATATAGCCAGTATAGGTTTTACTGTTCTTAACTCTGTTTCGTAGTGTTTTCATTGGCCAAGATGTTGTTCTTCTATTAATACTTATAGCTCATTCAAGAATACATTTATTTAACTTCTTCAGTCCTAGTATGGCAGGAATCACAAACACAATTCTGTGTATGTGACAATCATTTACTGGTTTTGTAGAACCTCAGTTCTGACTCTGTGGCAAATCATGTCCCACTTATTAAAGGTAACAATACTGATGGTTAGAGCCATATAAAAGAAATGTCACCAAGACGATGAATTCTTTAGACACAATTTTTTAATTCTGGTTTCATCACAGTATTGAATGAAAAACAAGATATCAAGAGCAAATTATAAGGAACAAATTTGTATTATAATAGATTCATAGGATTCAGACAAATCAGAATGGTGAAATATATCAATTTGTGGATCTTTCTATTGGGCTCACAAGCCTTGAGCTAGTGCTGGCTGCAGAACTGTTACCTGCATTTCTCCTTCCCTAGACTACATCAGGTATTCAGCACAAAAAATATTTCAAGCATCTACCTTCACAACTGTTTCCTACTCCATGAGCTAGTCAGTTTTGTCAGACTTGTCCCAGATACACCACTATACCACTATAAATACTTAATGACTTTCTAAATTCTGCTTTTATTAGTAACTGGACTTTATTTCTCTGCTAAATTAAGGGGGAAATATAGCCTATCTCAATTGCCAGGATTAACTACATTTTTTGCTCAGCATTTTTGCTCTGTCTTTCAAAACATGATTAAAAGTACTTCTAAAATACACTTGCCAATATTTTTCTAACTCTAACTCAAAAGCCTTTTCTTTGAAAAAAGTAATATATTTTCAAAATGCCTAAATTTTTGGCTCAAGTCTCATGAATTTCACTCACATCTTCTTAAACTGGGAAAAAAACCAAAAAAGACAGAGACTTAACCTGCTTAATAGATTGTCACCTACTCTAAGTGCTATTTTCTGCAGCAATTAGGAAAATGAGTTCTAGGAGATGGGGACTAGTGGAAAGGATATACGTGTCTGACTTTCTCTTTAATGGAAAGTGAATTTATAGGGGATTGAGGAAGTTCTGGGGTACATCAAAAAATGAGGGCCATTTCAGTAACTAGATGAGGCAGGAAAGTGGTAACCCTACATCATTTGCTTTGAAGTTCCTAGGGCATCAGAGTGAAAACAAACAGATGAAACCTTTTGTCCCGGATGAAAAAAAAAAAAAAAAGCAGAACAAACAGCCCAAACTCATCACATTTAACTACAGAAAATAACAGTACTTGGAAAGGGTAGTAATTTGGCTGCTACTGAAACGGTGTTAAGGCATGTTACGCCTCGCTATAAGCACAGTTCAGTGATAGTAATACAGTTCTACAGAATCCTTCCTGAAACAATGCCAAGGAGGCAGTTTACTGCACTCATGCAGACATATAATATAAACTTACTTATGATGATTGCCTAAAATAGGACTTTTAAATGCCTCATCCTGATTTACCACAAGTAGACATCAATGGTCTTGCAAAGGAAGCTGCATTTTATCTGCATATACAGCCTTGACTTGTTTTTTTAACTAAATGATCATGGTATTTCAATACCTAAGGCTGCCATTTCAAAAACTCAAGTTTATAAATTTCATATTCTAATGTCAGCTGAGGAGTCTGCCACAGTTTATAACTAAGGGAAGTCTTTAAGCATGGACAGACCAAAACTCATTGGGGAAAAGAAACAGAGAAGGGGGAAATAACATATCCACAGGCTGTTACCACTGACTCAGCTGACTGGAACTAAAATGCTCCAAGAATGCCAGTGAAAACCTAAAGGAAACTGGTATTCTTATTTGTACAGATTCTGAATGGGCTGGTGGGCTACTTTCAAGACTTTCTGCAACTTGACAATGCAGATGGCATAGTACTAATATAGTATTACAGGCCAACCCAGCAGAGAAACAGTTCCAATTCCACCCTAGACCTGGTCTGTATTAGTTTAATTTGATTTAACTTTTCAGCTTTCCTATTTTTGAAGAAAGGCTGCAGGGTAATGACTAAATCACAAAATAGAGTTTAGAAAAAAGTATGTTACAAAGGTTTGATTGTTGCTGAGCTGTATTAGCTGCTCAGTTGTGAGATATATTTTATAATGCATTTGCACACTGAAGTTTTCAAAATTCATATGAAAACTTTAGTATTCTACATAAGTCTTTCAAGAAAATGGTCATGTTAGAAATCCTCATGAATTGTAAAAAATACTATGTATTTGACTCTTGATTTTAGTCCCTAGAAACTAGGTGCAACAACACATTAAGAATTAGTCATGCTATAGAGCAAGAATAAAAATAAGAATAAATAAGACTCCGTATAGGCGCCTGCATGTGTGTTTATAGACAGCTGCTGCAAGTTGCCACTAAATGTGATTCAGTATACTGTATAACACCTTTGTTCCTTTTCTACAATATTAGTTCAAATGCCAGAGATTCTTAACACAAGTTTCCACTTCCAGGATCTCAAGATTGGTTTTAAATCATGTGTTCCTGCTTTCAACTAGGGTATTAACAGTACAGATACTAAATATTTGTTCTTTATCTATTTTTACTCCTTCTTAGAAGCCAGTTTTTAGTGCCCATGAAACACAACTTTTTTTCCTAAAAGGACTCAAGCTGCAGCCCTAGACATTTTCCAGGAGTCCTTTTTGTTCCAGATGGTGCATTACTCTTTTCCTTGCTTTACCAGATCACAAAGAGACCTGGTGAGAACATTAATTCAGTCCTTGGCAGCAATATGCTTGTGCTGAAACAGACTGGAATTCTGCATAGCTTGAGCACTTGAAAATTACGTGGAAGTTTTCTCTTTGGTCTCATTAACAGAAGTCCACTGTCTTTCTTGGTATTCTGAATCAACAGCACTTCCAGCTCTCACCAATATGCTTAGAACTGGAACACCTTATTCTAGTCCCTTGTTACTAGTATTTACTCATTGGGAAGAAGGGAAGCAACTAAAATTTTTCCAAGAAGGGTTGTAATAGTAATAGTCAATAGACACTGAGATAAAAATTACTTCATTTAAAAATGTAAACAAGGAGCCATGAAATAAATTTTATGTAGTTCTATTGGACATATGCAAAAGTGGATCCACAATCATATCCATTGGGGTTTTTTTACACACAGCCAGACCAGCCAACTAAGAAATAGACCCCATCTCCTGCAAGGAGAAACACAGAATATTAGAGAAGCAAGAGTAAGCATAAGCAACATATTTTGGTGACACCAAATATCTCAGGATTAAAACAGAAAAAAAATACCACTCTATAGAAGCACAAATGCAGTTCTTTCCAGAAAATGCAGCTCTTGTGAACTTTTATGAGAGAAATCTAATAAAAACAACACACACCAGCTCTGCAGTGTATAAAAAATGAAATTCTTATAATTAATTGATTCTTTAATCAATGTGATGCCTATGAGATTGGCAGTAGGAGTACCTTTAAGTACCTGTGATGCAAACATTAACTATTCACATAATTATTAAGAGCCCATAAATTCTCAAGAGCTTAGAGATGCAGTAGCAGGTTGGATTAAATGACTGGGAATGACATGCATGTCACAGAGCTTTTTTTCTTTCAGTGACAATGCCAGCTTGAAGAACACATCACACGCCAACAAAATTAGGAGATGTGTCAGCACCAAAAATTTGACATCAAAGATTTAGGAAGGCAAATTATTCATCCAAACAAAACAAAGTCAGACAAATCAAACCATTTTTTTTTTTACTTTTCAGAGGGCAAATAAAAATAAAGAAAAATATTCAGAAATATGCAAAATGTTGAACTTGCTACTTGGTACACCAGACTTTCCAGGGAATGACTAAGGACCACATTTGAAAATTCTAGAAATGCCTGTCAAGAATTTACCAGTCATGCAACAATCACCTGCTTTCCAGGACTGGTTTCTTGGTTTCCTCGGCAGCCTTTTTTTTTCTGACAGAATGACAGCTAAAATACGCCAATTCAAGCAACTGAAGCTACGTATGGGACATGGGAGCCAGAGCTTGGGAGTTACTGCTCTCTTCCCAGGAGTAAATGGGGCTTACAGAAATTTGCAACAGCTGTCTGCTAAATAAAAATTATTGTTTGTCATAAAATACTTAATTTAAAATCATCTACAATGGTGGGTGATGATTCTTTCCTCTTCAGATACTGAATTTAGTTCAGTAAAAATTAATGTGCAGTTTCTTGAAATAAATTTATTTATCATTAAGTGATTAAGGCAGTTTTACTTGTAGTACAGCAATGTCAGCATCGTCAACAACCTGCACGCCTGCAGCTACAAGCCTGGGAGGGGAGATACAGCGGAAAGGCTGAGGTACGATCAGGACCCGCTCCTTTCCTTCCCGAAGCCGCTGCATTTCTCCGGGTTAAAAGCGAGGAAAGTTGGTGGGAAAGGTCTGCGCTGGGTAGGAGGAGCGGGCCTGCGTCGGCTGTGAGGGCTGTGCGGGCTGTAGGGCTGTGCGGACTGTGAGGGCTGTCCGAGCTGTGAGGGCTGTGCGGGCTGTGCGGGCTGTGAAGGCTGTGCGGGCTGTCCGAGCTGTCCGAGCTGCGAGGGCTGTGCGGGCTGTGCGGGCTGTGCGGGCTGTGCGGGCTGTGCGGGCTGTGCGGGCTGTGCGGTGCCGCCACACGGAGCTCGCCTCAGGGCAGCCGCGGCACTCCCTCGCCAGCCCGCGCCGCTCCCCTGCACACCGTGCCGCGCACCGCCAGGTGGCGCCCCACGCCTGCGCACCGGTTGCCGCGCCCCGGGGCAAGATGGCGGCCTGAGGATGCGTGGGAAGATGGCGGCGGGCGGGGCAGGGCTGCGGCGTGGTGGGTTCTACTGCTGCGGGTTCTCCAGAACAGGCACTCCACCCTCGTCCTCCTGATGGCCTCCGTGCCAGGGCAGCA
Organism: Lanius collurio; assembly: GCA_020086605.1. NCBI lineage: Eukaryota > Metazoa > Chordata > Aves > Passeriformes > Laniidae > Lanius > Lanius collurio. The sequence continues at coordinate 9,777,455 of JACBWW010000028.1, read as the reverse complement.
CCTGCCCTTTTGGGAAGCTCCAGCTGTCAGGCTGCCTTGCCGGCAGCTATCCCCCATCTGGCCCTCCCATTCCACTTTCATCAGCGTGTCCAGACAGCTGCTGAGGCCTCTTCCCTACCTACCTTGTAAAGCAGAGAAGTGCTAATTGCCTCAGTTTGTAAAGGGCTGGGTTAGCTGCAGAGAAGAAAAAGGAATCACAAAGCTCAGTTTGTGCCAGGTTTGGCTGGTAGATGTGCTCAGTAACATGCCTGAAGTGGCCCGTTCCACACTCTCTGGAAACCACCAGACCATCGCCTCTGGCCAAAGCCATTGTGAGGAGGGAATCAAGGCTAACTGCAAAACTGCAAAAACCCTGGACCTCTGACCTGATTTCCTTGGTTTCTTTAGGTGCTTTGCAACATAATTCACACCATGAGAATCTGTACTCAGATAGCTCCTGTGTTGGCCATGTCTGATGGAAAAAGTGTAAAACTCACCATTGTTGTCTTTGTTTGCTCACGCTGTTGAAAGACAAGCTGAGGGAGCTAGCATGACCTAAATGCAACCTGGTTATTATGCAGAAAAAGTTCCTCAGACCCAAAACCAAACAAAAACCCCGAAACCCCACAAACCAGAAAACCGAGGCCATAGGTTTAGAAGTTCTGGGGTTTTTTCATGGAATTTTTGTGGAGTTAAACTGTAGCACTTTCAATAGACCAAACTATATAGGAAAAAAAATACTAAATAAGGAACATGCACTTCATGGAAGACAAATATAGGTCGAGTACCAAACATACAGTAACTTATTCCAGATGGTGTTGCGGAATGGAGTAATGTGACGTGACAATAACATCAGCATCTTCTATCCAGTTCCTTTATAAACATATATTTTTTTTACTAAAACACCCATTGGAAAGTCCTTTTGCTCTCTTTTTTCCTGGGCTGCTTCCAGAGAAATGTCCCAAAAAAGAGGAAGAATTGCTCAAGTATCTCAAAGACTTTGGTTGTGCCATGCTTTGGTGTTCCATTGCTGTCCTATTGGTGAGCCAGACTGTTCTGAGAACATGGTTTGCTTTGACTGGGGCTGGGTTTTTTTCTGTGTTACTATCATGAGGACAAATTCCTAAGCAGGGGTTCATATGTAAAAAAAAAAAAGCCATGCCACCCCTAAGTGTTGTGAATGAAGGTCTGTGAATAATGTTATTAAAATGAATGGTCTTTAATTTAATGAATGGTTTTCAAATGTAACAATAACAAAAATAAAACAAAGGAAAATGGCAGACGTCACTAAACAAGAGGAAGCAGAGAAGGCCGAGTTACTGAACACCATCTTTGCATTGGTCTTCTCTGATAAGAGCAGCACTTGTGAATCTCTGACCCAGGAGACCAGGGTACAGGAAGGAAGGAAAGAATATTTTGCCTTGGTCAAGGAGAATTGGGTTAGAGAACATCTAGGTAAACTTGACGTGTAAGTCCGTGGCTTCTGATGGGCTACGTCAATGAGTGCTGAGAGAGCTGAGAGCCACCTAGCAGTGGCTGCTCACAATCACCTTTGGAAAGTCTTGGCAGCCAGGAAGTCTGTAAATCATGGCTGGATATCTCCTGATGTTGTGTGATACAAGTAAAACCTGTGCAAAGCAACTACACAAAGGGAGTCAACATGGAACTGCAGGGTTTTTCCAGCAGCTGGATAATCCTTAACTGGAACTAAGTTGAGTGATCTGTTCTCAATGCTCAATCTTCACATTCATATCGTCTGTTTTCAATAATATACAGATATTAAGCTTAAACTCCTAGATATTTCTAAGTTACAGGCTAATTATCTATGCACTGAGAAATATGGAATTATGGTGAGACAAGTACCAAGAAAACAGTCTTTTCTTTATTTACTGGTAATTGGTATAAAGCCTCTGTACATCTTTTGGAGAAGCAGATGGTTATCAAAGCAGGCGGGATATCTAAGCAGCCATGGAAATGCAGCTGCCATTTTTCTATTACCCATTCACACAACAAATGGTTTCTGATTTTATAGTCCTTCAGCATTGCTTGAATTTTATTACAGCACAGTCTCAGTTGTTACATAACTTCAGAGATGTGACCTATAAGAGTAGTTTTAGGTACAGAAGCATGCAGTGCTCCTTGTATTATACTTTAAAGATAAGCGGTATTAATCCCAGGAAAACAAAATTAAGAAATTTGCTGTGCCAGGTTGAAGCAAAGATTTCATTGTCTGTCTTATAATGTTCATTCTCTTGCTTAATCCTGGTCACTGGAGATGTAAAAAGAATGTAAAATATAAAGAACTACATATATTACTTGACTTCTCCTTGGAAGTCAGCTAATATGCCTGAAATATAGAGAGTCTGCTGTCTGCCTGCCTGACTAGAGAAAAGAGAACGAAACTATTGAGAAATACATAATTTCTGTGTTTTAGTAGATGCTGTTAGAATAAAGTGCAACAGTTCTAAGTGTGACTAATTTTCATACAAAAGAGTTCATTGTATAATTTGCTAGAATTGAGTATGTGACTATAGTTTCTGAGAATGTCATTCATGAACATGTGAATTTCAGCTAAATTTCCTTTAGCTGAAGTGATTTTTCACTTTCAAAAATGTGAAAATCGATAGTGGACAGCGTATTTGGGAAATGGTTCAGCAGAACACTAAAATACTTTTTTTTTAAGTAGATATTGACCCATAACTGCACTCCAGAACAGAATTACAGCATTTACTGGTCACCTGTGCTGTATTTAAGGGTAAAAAATATTCCAATTTGCTTGATGGTAGGTCTTTGTAGGTCAAGTTAACTGTGTCAGTTCATTTTATATGGGCTGGTAAATAGCTCATAGATAATGTCAGATTTGAGTTCCTGCTGTGCTAGGCAGGATGCAGCCTGTTGCCCTAGGAGTCACAGGGCAAAAGTACCACTAATTAAGGTGCTGCTTTGAATCTGTTCAAAAATATTTTTCAGAAAGTTTCATGTTCAGTTGGTCTGTTAATAATGTCTAGAAAATGTCTTCACTCTCTACATGCATTAGACAAACATATCTCCATGGAGATGTATATTTCTACAGTTGTTTGATTCATACTTCCCACCTACTTAAAAAAAATCCCCACAACTAAACTTGGTAAATACAATGAGTTTCTCATGTGTGAGCAGCTTGACAGCTGTCACACTAAGCAGTGGGTTAGGGTTAATAGTACGAGCTTCAGCAAGTAGAACTTTTATGGACACCAGAGGGTGGTCATACATGGTCATGTGTTTTATATGTGTGCATACAAATTTATATGTCCATCCTGTTTCCTTCTGCAGTAGGTCCATTGCTTGCTCTTCCTTTTTATACCCTTTATATACCAGGAAGGCAGGGAGAAAAGGGATGTCTTGAACTGATAGACCTGTGTGGGACATGGCTTTTTCCTGAGGCAGTAGTGGAATCATGGAATAGTCTGAGTTGGAAGGGACCTACAAGGATCATCATGTCCAACTCTTACGTGAATGGCCTATACAAGGATCAAACCCACAATCTCAGCTTTATTAGCAACATGCTTCACCAGCTTAACCAATCTCAAATTAAGATGTGTTCCCCTGAAAACACTGCTTTCTTGAACCCTTCTTCTAACATAAATCTTTATAACGAAAGATCCCTTTCTGTGCTTTTGTAGCACATATACAGGGGTATAAGACCAAACTGTATGTAAGTATTTGAATCTAAGAAACAAACTCATACATTCATAATTATCGGATCCATTTAAGCCACTAAGCTCATCATGTTAAAATCTAGTTTTCCCAGTCCCATTCATGTTTCTTTTCTCTCTAAGCTCAGGGATTTTTCTTTGCCTATCAGTGTTAATGTCATTTTGAATTCATTGCAAAACTAATTTGGAGGAAGTAAGGAAGGATAATGAAGCTGTCCATAACTGTATAAGAAGGTGTGAAAATTGCATAGATGCCTGCTCAATCAGGCAATGAGGTAATGTTCCTCAAGGTTTCTCTCCAGGATTCCAGGATGCTAGAAGCCTTATTTAAAGCCCATGCTGAGCATAAGCTGAGACTCCTTCTCACCTCTGAAGGATTGAAATGTGGAATTCAGTGAGGGTCATGCTGTTGTGTCATACTCCCTTGTCATCCAGAACTGCACCCAGCGTGACTTTGGGAAGTTTCTTTTCCTTTATCCAAGTGAAGATATTATTTTCCTTCCTATGCTGCTGTCAGCCTTGTCTCACTGCAAAAGTGAAAGCAACGTAGCAGTTAAACCATTTTATTAAGGACCTGCTTAAACAAACACAATTAGGTTTTCCTATTGGAGTTGGTACAAGAGTTACCAAGCCTCTTTCAATCAAAAGTCCTGGATAACCGTGGAGGTCCCAGACAACCAGAGGTTGGCCAGTGCGATGCCCTTCGAGGAAGGGCTGGAAGGAGGATCTGGAAAACTACAGGCCTGTCAGCCTGACCTTGGTACTGGGGAAGGTCATGAAGCAGATCAACCCGAGTGCCCATCACCATGGCACATGCAGGACTACCAGTGCATCAGGACCAGCCAGCATGGGTTTAGGAAAGGCAGGTCCTGCTCAACTAACCTGATGTCCTTCTATGACAGAGTGACCTGTTTTGTGGATGAGAGAAATGCTGTGGATGGTTTTTGTTTAGTAAAGTCTATGACACTGTCTCCCACAGCATTCTTTTGGAGAAACTGGCTGGTCATGGTTAGGACAGGGGTGCACTGTACACTGGTTAAAACGGTTGGGTGGCCCAGCTCTCCATTACTCCATTGTGGCAAATGGAGTTAAATCCAGTTGGAGAACAGTCACTAGTAGTGTTCTCCAGAGTTCAGTTTTGGGCTCAACTCTGTTGAATATCTTTATCAATGGTTAGGATGAGGGGACTGAGTGTGCTGTCAGTCAGTTTGCAGATGACACCAAGTTGATCTGCTGGAGGGCAGGAAGGCTCTGCAGGGGGATCTGGACAGGCTGGATTGATGGGCCAAGGCCACTTTGTGAGGTTAAACAAGGGCAGGGGCCCTTGGGTCACAACAACCTCATGCAGAGCTGCAGGCTGGAGGAATGTGGCTGGAAATCAGGCCAGAGGTAAAGGAACTGGGAGTGCTGTTGTACAGCAGCTGAACATGAGCCAGCCGTGTGTCCAAGGTGGCCACAAATGCCAGTGCCATCCTGGTGTGTACCAGCAGTAGTGTGGCCAGCAGGACCAGGGCAGTGATTGTCTCCCTGTACTCAGCACTGGGAAGGCCACACTTTGAGTTCTCTGTCTTCTTCTGGGCCCCTCACTACAAGAAAGTCATTGAGCAAGTCCAGAGAAGGGCAACAGAGCTGGTGAAGGGTCTGGAGCACAGTCTGAATAAGGAGCAGCTGAGGGAGCTGGGCATGTTTATCCTGGAGAAAAGGAGGCTCAAGGGAAACCTTACAGCTCTCTACAACTGCCTGAAAGGAGACTGGAGGTGGGCTCAGCCTCTTCTCTCAGGTACCAAGTGACATGGCAACAGGAAATGGCCTCAGGTTGTATCAGGGGAGGTGTAGATTGGATATTAGGGAAAGTTTCTTCACTGAAAGGGTAGTCAAGCATTGAAACAGGCTTGGAACAGGGAATTGATTGAGTCACCATCCCTGGAAGTATGTAGTAGACATGTAATGTGGCACTTGGGGATTTACTGAAGATGGCAGTGTTAGATTAAGAGCTGAACTCCATGATCTTAGAGATCTTTTCTTGATCAATTCTGTAATCATATAAAAGGAGTGAGAGATAGAAGCTAAATTAGCATCTGAGGTAGACAGTTTATTAGGACAGAGTGAGCAGAACAAGGTGAGAGCTACGAGGTTTCAAATGGCCTGGGCTAACAAAGACCCCAGGGTACACTTACATGAAATTCCTTAGCAGATTTTCCAAGACTGAATGCATATTGACAAGCTGTGCCAAAAAAATGTATTGTGAACATGAAGATACCTGGTCTCATGTTTGAATGGTATTGCCTATAGTGGAATTTATAATCCTGAAAACTGGTGAAATGTGGAAAAAATTTCTTTATTATATTATTCTTCCAGGTAAATAAAAACTCATCTCTGTCTGTAGAAGGAGTGACTCCTGTAGCTATAGAAAAGGAAGAGATAAAACACTCATTGATGAAGTGAGTGTTATGATCTGCCCATTATCTTCTGTAACAGAGGTCCGAGTGTAAGTTTTTTCTCCTGCAACATACCTGGGGTTATTTTATTTATTCTTATGGAAATAAATTGGAACACAGTATGTGACTGAGCTGACTCAAATGTGAGCCAGTGTGAAAATGCTTCTAAAACATAGAAACATAGAAAATATAGAGTAGATAGAGGGGGATGTTTTAAGCTGTAACAAGCCTCATCTTGTAAACTGTGCTTTCCCATCATTCTCAAACCAACAGGGCTATCCAGTTTTACACTGTTTTTCCAGGCAGAATAAAGTGATAATTGCTTCTGTTTTTACTTTGGTTTGCTGTAAGACACAGGTATTTTAGAAGTCGAAAACTGTTGTTAAGACAGGAACATCAGTGAAATGTACAGTGTTTCTGTTTTGTGAGATTTGCAAATTTAATTGCATTTCTGCTTCAGGTAATATTCCAGTTGAGTTAAGTATGTGTTTACATTTGTGAATAAGCTTAAATATATTGAGAGATTGGAATTTCAAACCAATACATTGGTGGGAGGCTTACTTTGAGATAGATATCTAAAAAGCCAAAATTTGGGCGCAAAATTGTTAAAAATAAACCAAAAGAAATTTATAGCAGAAACCCATTATGGTGGTAATGGTCTGCAGAATATCATACAATTGCACTGTTGATTGGTGAAACCTGGCTTAGGTCTGTAGCAACCAAAAGATGATGCTGTGGTTGGATGGAGAAGTCCCTGTCACGAAACCCACAGATCCACCACTTCAGCTGCCCATGATACCAAAGAGGGCACAGCATCTCCTTGAATGAGCTGCTTTCCTGCAGTCTTGGTGGAGTGTGTGTGTGTGTGTGTGTATGCCCAAGACTGCAATCTGCATTTGATGTGAACCAAAGCAAAGCTCTTCTTCAGAGTTAATGTTGCTAGCAAGTTTCTCCAAGAGTATTTTCCTGTGCCCAATCCATAAACTATTCTATTGACTCCCAGAGTTTCTCTGAAAAGCCATGCAATTTACCCAGCTGTGTTCCCTGCCTAACACTGCAACTTTTTGCTATTGTTTAAGTCCTTCATAAACAATGCTACGCCTGTTCTTTTTTCTTTCCCCCACACTCCTCTTAGTTCCCTCATAAGATTTAATTTTCTTACTCTTTTGTCTGCTCCTTTATCTGAGGAGAGGTAGGCTTTGGACTGCTTCTTGTAACATGAAGGAGTTTACTGCAGAAACCCTGCTATTTTCATATGAGAACCTGGACAGAACCAGCAGGATTTGAAGGCCTCTGCTGCCCAGCTCTTGGTTGAGCATACACTCTACTGGACTGAAATGCAACACCTTACTGAGTGCCAAAACTGAAATAGGAAGAGCTGAAACAAATCTTTCTCCAATTTTCTTTAGGAATAAATCACAGTATTTACTGTGGTCTTAGTCAACAAAATGTGGGAGATGCACCAAAAATCTGTTTTTAAAGGAAACACTTCTTTACAGAAAAGAAGAAAGCACCAAACCAATCAAACAAATACCCCAAGCATGGCATCTTTTAAAGTGCACTGGATGCTAATATTGTTCTATTATGACTGTGTCATTTCTCTGCATTTCTCTCATATTTGAATTGTTGCTAGTTGCCTCTAGCAATGGCACAAGTTCTTCCAAATAGTGGTTTGTCCCTTGCATCTGAAAAAGATGTGTAAGTCTGAGCAGGGAGACTCCTTATTTTCACTTCACTTGCACATCTGGAGTTATCAGGAGGTCCCCTGTTAAATCCCACTGTTTCTATGGCGTCTTCTTACTAACTAGCATCCCAAAGGACTGCTGATGCCTCAGGCACTGCTTTCCCTTGCTGTACACCCCCAAGAGTGATGCTCCCAGCAGTGGGGATTCCTGCAGCCTGGTAGACCAGGATGGCCATACTGGTCTCCTGCCACCTCAGGAGTCAGTTTCCAAAGTGCCTGGTTGGCTGCACCCAGGCTGCTATGAGGTACTTGAGAGGCAGACTTACATTGATTGCTGTTGCGTATTTTTCTTCATCTACCACAGCTTGTACTGATTCAGTGCTTATACATAATGTTACAAAGTCTTACAGTTTTTAAACACGTGACAGAGTGGCTGTAAAATGGTACCACAAATGAAGTTCCTGTGACATGAAGGTAGCATCTCTTTGGCTTGAGAATAATATTTAAAGGTTGCAATGTCTGTATTCAGTGTTATTTTGTTCCATCAGTCTTTCCAGGAAAGAGATCTACTAGTTTATTAACCAGGAGAGTGGATTCAATGAGATAGCTCTGTGTCTCACAGATGGTCTATGTGTCATTCTTCTGGATGCTATTTCACTGAATTCTTGCTTAACTATGTTGAGCACACTGAAGTTTTGATGAAAAAAGTAAAGATAGGTAATCACAGAAGTCTTACAGGAACTGTACACATGCATTTGCAGTTAGTAATTAATTTCATTAGTGACAGCAAATTTAAGGGATCAGTGGCAGAATTTTTTGTTTATAGACAGCAAGCTGTAACTAATGTACTAGTGATTCCAGGAATGTGAGAAGCTTATTTATTAATATTCAAAAACTCAAAATAATCGAGACCTAACTACATTTTTCCTTGTTTTGCAAAACCCCGGGTTGCCAGATCTTTTCTGCAGTTTAGTATGTATGCTGTAAATACATCTAGAATACCATAAAACATGGTATTAATAATTAAGATTGGTTTTCTTTTGGGGTATCAGGTAGTATAATTAAACAGTCTAGATCTTAAATTTTCAAGAGAATTTTGGGTTAGAACCACAGCTTCTCTGATTCTAAGTGAAAATCATTAATTCATTCTTCTCCTCTGCTAAATTTTGCTATTTCACAAATATTTGCAATCTCATTCCTGCACAGAAATTTTAGCTCTTCCCTTTGTGATTGTTTGCTATTTAGAATGCAGTTATAATCTTATTTCTGGATAAAATTTAAGAAGTCAGTTCCCATTGTGGACTAAGCAATGCCAGTATGGAAGAAAGTTCCTATATTTAGAAGGAAATCAGTGTGCAGTACAGCAGGCCACAGAGACAAATGCGTAGTATAACTCAAGCCCATCTAAGGATACTACTCCTTTACTGTTACTGTAAAGGTGTTCATGAAGAAATCTATTTAATTTTCTTTTTTAATTTATGGTCAAACTATTTATTATTTACTGTATTTTATAATTTCTACCCCTCCTAAAATCCATTTTTCAAATGTATCTGCAGTCATCGCTGTGTCACAAACATTTCCCCTCTACTCCCCACTGGTGGCCTCTTGCACACAGCTGAAAGGACAGAAACTGTGTTCATGTGGATTCCTGCAGGGATGGTGAAATACAGACTTTTGAGTGTGTGAACTGAATCATTTTACTCTCCCTTAGCCACCTCTCAATGTCCTGTCAGACTCATATTCATGGTAATTCAGTTTCTGGTGTTGTAGCAGTCTTTTGCAGCCCTTATAGAAATCAGATTTGATTCTCAAGACTAGCCTGCAGTCTGCTTCTCCTGGCCTATCACAGAATCACAGACTCACAGAATGGGTCATGATGAAAGGGACCACATTGGGTCATGTTGTCCAACCTCCCTGCTCAAGCAAGGTCTCCCTAGAACACATTGCCCAAAATTACATCCAGACGGTTCTTGAGTATCTCCAGTGAGCAAGACTCCATGTGGGTGTCTCATCTTCCTTGCCTCTCATAGCAGAATGCTTTAATCTATTTCCCAAGAGCAGGCCTACGTGCCAAACGTGTCTTCAGCTGTGGCTCCCTGCCCAGGGCCTCATACGGCAGAACACTTGCTTTCCAAGCTGTTGCCCAGGAGCACCTGCAGGAATAGCGCAGCCTCTTTAAGTGATGGTCAGGGGGCCTGGAATTGTGGCCACATGCTTGGGATGATCAGACTTGCTGTCTGCAATGCACTTGCCAAGGCACCAGTGCTTCCTGCAGAAATGTGCCACCTGCTTCCTGCTCCGGCATGCCACTGCCATGGCATGGGCTGGGATGTTATGTCAAAGGCATGACAGATAACTCATCTAGCAGCTGCTGCCCCATGTGGTGTAGGACAAGGATGGGACTATCTGCATTCATTTTTTGCTTCTATCACAGGACTGCCAGGCAAGAGGCAGTAGTGTCAAGTTGTTACAGAATAGTGATCCCTGATTCCACAGTCATGGGCTCATGCTGGAATGTATCCAGAAAACATTTAAAACTGAACTTAGAGGTGACACTGAGAACAGCATTGAGAATAACACTGGCTCAAGCAAAGACCAAAAGACCAGCTTTAAGAGCCTAATCTCCTGTCGACAGAAACTAATGGAACTCTTTAATCTAGCTGCAGAGATTGTTGTCCAAATGCAAAAGTATGGCTTCAAAACTGAGTCAGTAAAACAGGAAATTAAGATTAAAACTTTTTTTCCCTCCTGCATAAGTGGAACAATAGCAGACCAAAAGTGTATTTGTACAAGTCATAACCCTGCTAAAATTCCTTTTGAGATTAGGCAAATGTTAGTCTTTGCACTATGACCAAAGAACAACCCAAGGTTTGAAATAGCAAACCTGTGACCATTAGGCTAGAAGATAGCAGCAACATGAGTGGCAAACAGAGACTACTCTAGTTCTTACAGAAATTCAGTGTTTTGTTTCCATGCTGGTAAGCATGGCAGTGGGAACAAATTAGGTAATGATTCTTGTCTGGTGAAAAGTAAGCAAATGTTGACTGTTTAAATATTGTTGTTACTCGTGACCCAAACTGTTCCTTTTCTCTAGAAGACACATTAATTCTGGTTAGTGCAGAGACCAGAAAATTCAGTTTTTAGTAGCGTTTTTATCAGTTAATTCGTTTTACAAAATTAAACAAAGTGTGTCAACTGAAAGAAAGAATAGCTGTTCTTTTTATTATCATATATGGCAAGTGCTCTCCTTTTATGTTAGACTTTTCTGTTGGATTAGGTCCCTAAATGGACAGTCTGTTTTCCACTTTTCCAACCTCTGTCCCTGGTATTTGTTATAAATATGAATCTGTGTTAAATAGCAGCTTTGATCCTTTGGGTCTTTGATTATTCAGCAGGACAAATATTTTGCATGGGGCTGTGTGTATAATTTATTGGTCCCAAAATTATTTAAAACTGATCTGCTTGCTCTTTCAGATGTGAAAAGAGTGTTTTAAAAGGATTTTTCTTTTGCCTCATAAAACTCACAAGCTCTTGTGATTGTGAAATCAAAGTTGTCCTAGCTAAAACCTATTTGTGCTTTAGGCTGCTTCATTTTTTGAAAATGTCTATTTCCATTGTCAGAGCCAGTATAGCCACTATGGGTTATTCTGTTGGTAATCCATGGGCTTTAGAAGTGTCTCATAGTTATAATAATTTTCATTTCTTTTCATCTCTTCTCTGCAATTTATGCTGTACAATTTCCTGTTTTCCTAGTATTTCAAGAGTATACCCTTGAAGTTGGCCTTCAAATGATAGAAAGTAAGAAATTCAGACTTGGAGAGAAACTTGCAGTTAATTTACTTTCTGGCACCTAAAGGCCAAAGTGCAGCAGGACTTCATTGGGAGACCATATGGGAAAGCTCTTGGCTTGCCTCATTACCTCTTTCTCAGTAATCTCTGCATTTGCAGAGAATCGAGACACTGAAAAGTATTCATAGCCTACAGCATATTGGGGCCAATATATTGTGAAAGAAGATTGTTCCGTCCTTGTACCCATGGCATAATTCATGTGACTGAAGCATTGGTGAAGTTTTCTGTGTGTTCTTTCCTGGTGGACCACAGTTTTGGAAGCCTGTTTTGATTGACAGCTTGGTCCAATGCTTTGAGATAAACTCCCAAGTTTAAACCTTGCTTGGGAGCAAGGAGGTGTTAGGAAGCCCAGTTCAGGGTACTGGAGAAGAGAGAACTGGACCTGCTCCCAAAGTGAAGTTTCTTTGGCCTTAGCTTTAGCACAGGCCATAGCCTGAAAAAAGAATGAAAGGAGAAATTGCAAAACAAGAAATTTTAAGTCCTATCCATGTTAAAAACCAGAAACTTGCCTTATTGTAACACTGCTGTGACCTTGAGAAGGAAGTTAACTTTTGTAGAATGAAGACATTAGAACTAGGGCATGCCTTGTCACAGGAAGTCTAGTGGGCTTGTCCAGGCCCTAACACTATTCCTTTAGCCAGAACTAATCCTTTTGTCCTCAACAGGCTCCAACTGCAACTGCAACAGCAGATCAGGAAGATATGTAGTGGAGGTTTCTCCTGTCTCTGACCCTGTTAATGAGACCAGGTTGTTAAGAGAAGAAATAAAGATGCTTTGAATACCAAGGCTCTAGCAGCTAAACATCTGTGTGTATGTTACAAGTGAGAGAGATTGTTGGAAAATAATATCGGGAGAGAGGCAAAATTAACTTTCTGAGTTTTGGAGTGGAATATTAGGACCAGAGATTTAGCTTTACATAAAAAAATATCTTTGCAACTTGACAAGGAATAAAGAGATTTGAAGGGTGGAGGACTTCGACTTGGCAGGAGAAAAAATTAGAACTGTTCAAAGGAGAAAGATAATTCTGAATAAGTGAAAGTGAAATTGAAGACTCAACTAGAGACAGTACAACATGTTGTGGAAATTGCTTTTAAGAGGGGTAGGCATGAAAAGGCATCACACTTTTCATTTCCTAAACTACTGGAGGATAGGATCTTGTGAGAAAAAACAATTTGTAAGAGTTCCAGTCCTGCTCTCTCTCTCCTGCCTTTCTCCACTTATGTTCTTCTCACAAAGTTCCTCTAGATGACCTGGGTTTGGGTAGATGACATTTCCAGGATATCTTTACTAGATGAGAAATTGCTTCTTTGAGCTCCTCTTTCCTTCAGATACTTATAAATGTGTGGGGAAAGTCTTGGATGGATGAAATAATACATTATATTTGCAACTCACAGACCTGTCACCATTTTATCTCAGAGTCACAAAGACGTTCCCTTGCCTTACAGTGTGGGGCATGAGCATCATATTTTGCATAAACTGATGGCACTTTATGTCTTAGGCAATCATAAGATTTTAGGGAAAAAAAAGTATAGAGAACAAGGAGTAAAGAATTTTTCATACTTCTGATGGCCTAGAGTAGCATGTGTGGCAGAAACCATAGACTCAAACATAGACTTACTAAAAAAAAACCCTGCATTATAGGTTATATGTTGACTGAGAGTCAAATACCATGCAGCAGGGCTTGACACCGTGCTTTTGACTACTGGGAGAAACACTTCCAACAAACAGCCATGCAAGATAACTTTGAAAGAATATACAATTAAAGCTTGTGAGATGAGACCTAGAGAATTACTGTTTGACTTTATTAAAACTTAACTGTCTGAATACTTACTCTGCTGCCACACTGCCTGTCAGTTGATTTTCCTTTATCTTATGCATTATGTCCATGACAGAATGTATGATGGAGTCCCCTGTGGATGACTCTCCCCATAGCAAGTTATTTTTAGACCTAATTTCTTGACCTTTGTGATTTTCTCACCTGCTTCTAGCCCTCCTTCTTTCTAAAAATTAGAGGCCTTTAAAGCCATATCTTTAACTCACATCCATGGGCAGTGCTGGGTTTCTCCTGTCTCTGCTGGGGAGTAACAGAGTACCAGGTGAAAAAGGTGCTTTTCCACTGTTCTGTTGTCTGTATAGTTTTTCTTTCTTGCACTGATGTCCAGTGAGACTGGGATTAAATACTCTTTTTGAGACAAAGGGATATTCTAAGTGAGGAAAAAGTAGTCAGACTTGTAAATGAATGTAAAACAGCATGCAATTTTGAGTTTAAGGATCAGAGTTAGCAAAAAACTCACAATAGCTTGGACTGATTTAGTCTGTTCACCAGTCATTGAAGCCATGGTTCTGCCAAAGCATTACTTGATTTTAAGTTTCTGAAGATTTTCTCAAGATTTCTTTGCTTAACATTATTTTTTTCTCTCTCTTAGAGCATCATAAGAGGAAAGTATCACTAGAAAAGTTAAGTTATATTTCTCATTTTCCTAAAAGTCCCCATTTTTGGCTGACAGCTGAAGAACAGCCTTGTCTTTCTATCTCCCATTTTTCCATGTTTGGGAACTGGGATGAAGAGCTGCACATGAAGAGTAACCCATGTAAGTAGTCCATGTATCCAGTACCCATGTAAGTAGTGTTGGAGATTAGCAGGGGAGGGATCTATATATGAATATACATCTTTAGTGAATAAAACTGCCATAATCTGATACTCTTTCAGCAGCTGTCTGTGAAACAGTGTAGTAGTAGTGGTCAGTCCTTGTCGTCTTCAGGGTATATAGCACCTTAGCTGTTTCTCTGCTTAAGGCAGAAAGATCTGTGCCATCCTTCCTTTAAAGATAACAGTGGAGAGGGAGACTTCACACTGTAGCCTGTGGGTGATATCAGAGAAGAAATGAAATCACTGGCCCTTCAAACTCTTTATCAAATGTACTAATGGCATATATATACCCTGTTGTAGTCTCCAGTCACATGTGACTTGTGAATGTTTCTGTAGATAATGGTGGTTAGAACAATCCTGTGCTGCCAAAAATTTATGTGGTAAAGCTTTAATCTGCAGGATCTTTGTTTGTAGCAGGCACGGCTGTTATGCAATATGGTGCTGTTAGGCTGCAGAAAATTCTGTTGTCATCTCTCTTGTATTAGTGCTCTTGAAGAGGATGAAGCAGGAGAAATGCTATTTCAAGTGTGTTGGAGAAAATAGAGCCCTTCCTTTTAAATGTGCAGGACAAAGTGTTCCAGCTTTTCTCCTGTCTGTAAACCTGTCTGTGTTGATACTCATGTCAACTGAGTGCCAAATGAGTAGGGCTGCTGGAACAAAAAGCACAGCATGTGAATGTTTGCATGCTGTCTGGCCAGCAGGGGACTCTTCACCTCAAAGATGTGGTGTGTTTTCCATGCTGTAGGTATTATATGTTCGAGCCACATTTAAAAGTCCTGAGGAAGTTTATAGAAAAGACAAGTCTTTATAATTTGCATCAGCTCATTCTAAAATTAAAAGCTCACTTGTCACTTGATTCCATAGCAAGATATTTCTCATGAAATTTGGAATGTGACTTATTGGTGATTTTCTGACTCACAAGGATGAAGTCAAATTAGTTGAAACATTTCTTCATCATAAAAGGCTTCAATGGAAATTCATGGCTTACAGAAGTGAGGAGTTTGTATCAAGTAACTAATCTGAACTAATAATTAATTTTACTGTATAAAATATGTAGATGATTTCCTAGGAAAATAATTTGATTGTAAGCTAACTTACTCTAAATATGAATCAATATTGTGTGACCTATAACGAGCAGCTAAAGCTCTAGCTTTGCCTAGTTTGGAAAAAAAGGGGGCTGATGAGTCACCTCATTGCTCTCTTCAGCTTCCTGAGAGGAAGGGGAGAGGGAGGTGCTGAGCTCTTTTCCCTGGTACCCAGTGACAGAATGCATAGAAATGGTTCAAAGCTTCATCTGATGAGGTTTAGACATAATTTTAGGAAGTTTTTCTTTACTGAGAGGGGGCTGAAATACTGGAACAGGCATCCTGGAGAGGTGCTAGATGCCCCAAGTATGCTGGTGTTTGAGACATTGGGACAACAGCCTCCTAAGATTTTTGTCACCCCAGAAAGGGTCTGGCAGTTGGACTGGAAGATTGTTGTTATGTCTCTTAAAAATGTAATTCTTCTATTCTACTGTATTGTATTCTATTTCATTCCATTCTGTTAGACTATATTGCTAAAAGTAATTTAATTGATTTTTAAAATATCTTTCACCTTTTTTTTTTGATATGGCTCTGAATGTGTTTCTCATTCCTTGAGGCCAATGGCAAATTTTCTACTGATTCTTAGAATAGTAGCAGTTATGGTGTGTTTAATGTAATCCAGTAAATAATTTTCAAAACTACTCAGTATGAAAAGAAATATCAACTATAATTTTTTAACTGGAATTATTACCTCTGCAGTTCTTCCTGACTGTTTTAGTTACAGATTGTGCTGTTTCCAGGAACTGTGAAGCTGTAAAGTTCTCTGCATTTTACTTAATCTTTACATATCTACTGTTAGAAATCAGAATATCCTCCCTAGTGTAAATATTTTTTTTCTTTTTGAAAAAATTGGCTTACAAAGCTTTGAACAGATCCTTTTAGAGTTCTCAGAGACTGCTAGTTTAACATTGTTCTGACTGTTGAGGAAGTATAACCCAATTACAAAGAGAGTTTTCCAAATCTGTTCTGGCTAATGGAATACCATGATTTTTGTATTGAATTTTTCTATACACTCAGGCAAAGATCCTCTTTGAGCACAAATGATTGAAAATACCAGCAAATACTGCTGTCTCGTTGTTGTCCAAACAAAAAGATATTATGCAATTTTAAATAGGATGGATTATTTCTCTTCAGTGGAAAAAACCATCAATTTTGCTGCTTACTGAAAATTCGTTTTCAATTATGGGATAAATATGGAGAACAGATACTTACTACTGCATCTTTGCCCTGATAAAACTGATGAAACTCTCTGAGGGTGATACGGGTTTTTTACTCAGCAAGCCTATTCTGAGAGTTTATACAAGTGGGAAAGCCTGTCTTATTACCTGATAGAGTCATTCTTAATCTGAGCCAGCTGACAGCTTTTCAGCCTTGGGAACAAACCTTTGCTAGCTGTAGATGAGAAACAGGATTATTTTTTGCCTCAGGGAGAAAATAAAAGAATAAGTCAGGACAATAAACAGGAAGCAGGGCAGATGTCTGAAGGGTAATGCTTACCACTTTTTCAGGTTTTAGGGGCTGCAAGAGATGCCAGAATGCAAAATTCACCCCTTGTCTCAGGTCTCTGCTAAATCAACATGTCATAGAGTAGAGCCACAGTCTCTTTGAATTTTCCATGAGTTTTAACCGGAATGTTGATGTGCCTATGTTTAAAAATACCACTGTTGGGCTAGTTCAAAAGATCATGAAAGTGAAACACTCTATTGAAGTTATAAATGCTACCATGGCTTACATTAGATGAAGATTTGACTTTCTGTGTATGTGTTTGGTCCCAACATATATCATGTTTTTACATGATGTATAAAGTTATCCTTGAAATTTAAGATTACGTATACAGATGACAGCTCTGTCTCTCCTCCAGCAGAACTGACTGCATTAAAGTCCAAGTAAAAAAAAAAACTATTGTTTGGCTTTGTTGCAGAGTTTCTAGTCATGAGACTGCTTGTAAAAAGTAGGCATTTATCCTGTGGCATGAAGAATAATTGTTGGTACCTGCAGTGCATGGTTGTAGACTGATGCCTGATCCCTGATTTACAAAGTAAAACTTTTGTCAACAACAGAAGTAGACTTAAGGCAGTACTGTGGTAGCAAGAGAGAAACATAGATGGCTAATATGATCTAATCCCTACTGATAACGGTGTTTTCCTGTTAAAGCAGTTAGGTGTTCTAGATTAGACACTCACAGAGATGCACAGAAACAAACAGAATTTTCCAAATAAACCACAATTTTTAAAGGAAGCAGCCATGTCTGGGCACTTCTGGAGGTGTGTCTGAACACCCACCACAACAAAAAACTAGGAAGGTTTAAGCAGTGCTTCAATCCACTGAAGTAAAGTATTTCAAGTGTGGCTCAAAAAGTGCCACATGGCTTGAGTGATAATGCACTTAGGATCTAGACTGGGGGTCATTTCACATGCTTTTTCTCAAGGTACGTAATTTATGCAACCTGCTATTATTGGTACTGAGGCAGATTGAAAATGCTTTCACTTTACCCCATAATCAATTTTCTACTAATTCACCCAGAAACCAGCCTGAGGTGGTGTTGTAAAAATAATTTATTTATTATGAACTTTGGTTTTGCAGCAATCACATCCTTCTTCATGCTTCTCTTTATGGATGTAAGAAGGGAATATTCACAGACAGCTCTTGAGAAACATCCAGCATGTTTGCTCACAAATTAGTTGTTTATGAACCAAAGAAGGATTTTTAGGAAGGATTGAATCTAAATTTATTTGAAAGGAATCTGGATCTAGTCAAAAAGAGGGACGAGAGAACTACAGTTGGGGAAGAAAGATGAACAATGCAGAGACAAATGTGTACTGTCTTTACCTCTTTGTTTGAGGTGGGATCAATCCCAACATTTATTAGCTTTCCTGGTGTTGTCTTTTCACTATGCTACTGAGGAGAAGGCCATGTAATTGCAGAAGAAAATTAATGCTAGAAACTCTGGAGTTCTTTATGCTTTTAATAATGACAGTGTAAAGCTAGATGCTGAACATCATTCAACAGCAACCTTTTCCAAGAGAAGAGGGAAAATGCACATATTTTTTCTTTTTTAGGAGTGTTTTATAAGTGGAGATGTTTTTAGTGCTGTTCAGTGGTAGCAAAAATGAGTGCTTGTTTTACTTCAGTGTAGAAAATACTGATCTGACCTTAAGAAGATCGAATTTAGTGTAGGCGAGGGCAAACAATTTGATAAAATGGGACAATATTTATATGTCTTTGTTCCTTGATATTAAAATAGTACTTCAAATTGAGATGAATACTGACTTTTTTTTCTGAAAATATGTCCTGCTTATTCAGAAAAATAGGCTTGTAACCTTATCTTCCAGGGCTCTCTACAATAAAATGTTTTTAGAATGTCATATAGCAACTTCTGAAGTGACTCAGAGTTACTTTGAAGGTTCAAAGAGAAATGAATTTCTGGTGGCATTGCATAGGAATGTACTGATTAGCAGTTCTGTGCACACTGACCCCCCCTTCTGCTTTAATGGAACACCATTCTTTTTCTCCTTTCAGAGGGTCCCTTTTCTCTTAATTCAAAATGGCTATTTGATGAATGATGTCACAGTAAATATCCCTTAGACATTTTGCTAGTTTCTCATCCACCTTTGAACAAAGCGACTAGGATGTGGAGAACAGTCTTCAGTATTTCCATAGCTGTGGCTGCAGTCCTTCAATGGAAGAGAATAATTTGAATAAATCAGCATCGACGAAAAGTACGGGTACCTGATTGAGTGCTGAAGATAATATTCTCTTGCTAGTCAGATTATTTTCCACTTCCTTTAATTACAGAATCAAAAAATGCTTTGTGTTGGAAAAGACCTTAAAGATCATTTAGTTCCAACCCTCTAGCCATGGGCAGGGATGGCACCCACTAAATCAGGTCCAGCCTGGCCTTTAAAACTGCTAAATTCTGTATAAGAGTGCCCTCAAGGAAAGCTCTTTGACTTACTGAATGCTGACTCCAAACTACAAAAACAGAAGAAAAACACCATTCCAAAAGCCTGGTATTCAAAGGACAATGTAACCACTAACCTGTGGGACTGAAAGTACTCAGGTGAAACTTTTGTTCAGGATTTCCTTTTCTTCTGTTTCATGTTCAAGGACTTACATCCATGCAGCTTTAGTTGAATATTCTCTTGCTGTTCAGTTTTTTAGATGAATTATGAGGATCCAAGATTACATTTTCTGGTGTATCAAAGTGTGTCATCTGGGACATGAAAACGTCAGCACTGTATAGAATTTCATGGAAGTTTGATCCTCTAAGTAATTTGATCATAAAAGAATGTCTCTTGAAGACATTAAACTCTGTTTTGCTTTGTTATTTAATCTTACTGCTTTCTTAATGTGCACTTGATTAACCAGTGTTTGCCATTAAGGAATATATTTGCCCCTAGAAATATCTCTTTAACATTGAGGAGACAGCAATTTTGTTGTTGTCATGCTGCAGTATTTGGAAGACACAATTTACTCTTAAGAATCCAGTTTCTCTTTCAGAACTCAGTTTACATGTTCCACGTGCATGCTCTTGTTTCATCCAAGAGCTGTGGCTATTTAACTGTTTACCTAGACCTCATTAAAGAGGCCTGATACCAAGTGATGTAAGTGAAAGTCACTTTTTCATATTATTCAGAGAGTGAAGTCAGAGAGTTTCAAGTACTTTTTCCATCCCTCATTTCAGAGAAGAGTCACAACAACATAGACTTTCTTTGCTCTGTGCTGGTATTCTTCCTACTGGATATGGGAATTTTGCTTACCCCACTCTCAGTTGCATAGGTGTCCAGTATATCTAGTACATGTACAGAGCAACCTCTTGAAAAACTGTTAGGCCGGAAGAGTTTTATAACCATTTATTTATTGAAATCAGATTTCAGACAAACTTCCCAGGTTAGGATGATACTAAGGAGCAAATATATCCATTTTTAAGCAGACAGAGACTACTCCCAAACTCTGATTTGCAAAGAACATAAAGCAGGATCCTTGTTTCTGTATTTTATTTGTTTTAAAGACTGATCAGCAAGATAATTTTTTTCTGATGTCTTTAGCTTTTTAACCTTTCTAGAAAAAATAGGACACAGTGTTTGCATGGCACTTCTGACTTGGAAGCACCTGGTTTTCATTTGCAAATTACATGAGAAGCTCTGATCCTGTGTTTAATTTCAAATGAAATCTGTGTGGCAGTAATGCAGAGCAGCACTGTTCTGGGTCCTGGTTACAAGGAGCGCCTTAACTGAATTGACAAAAACACTCCTCTTTCTTCTCTTCCCTGCCAAGCCCCCCAACTTCAGTTATATTAGGGGTAAAGAGTTGGAATGAAATAAAATGAAGTGAAATAAAGACAAGGACCCCTTCCAACAGCATGTTCCAAAGTGTCTGGATAAAAAAAACCTTATCTCTTGAGCTGATGCTATGATATAGGTCAATCAGATATGAACTCCACTGTGGAGAAAAATAATTAGGAAAACTGTGGGGAGAGTGCACTAGAAAGTTCACAAAAGGAAATTTTGATAAGTGTAAAATTAATGGATCTTCAGCTGCTTGGATAAACCCTGTACATTGGGTTATTTTATAGTGTGCACCCCTCAGTGGATTCCATAAGATGGGACTGCGAAGGAAGGAAGCAATCCTTTTACTTTGTCTTAATTTTTTGAAGACAGTGCAAGTTTTGAATGTTTTCTTTGAGACTAATTCCAACCACATGGAATTTCACATGCCTTTTCTCTAGTTGCTGCCTTCAGACTGAGTTAGCCACCTTCTTGGGGATTTAACTGTCTCTGATGATAACTTGCCCATCTAGATGTAGATAAAATCATCTAAATTCTGACTTCTCTGCAGCCTTCCCACAATTTCCTGTTACTGGTAAAATGACAACCACACTGTTCCTGGGAAGGAATAGGAATTCAATTTATTCTTTGCAGGTGAGGATTTGCAGTATAAACTCCCGGGAAAAAACTAAAATACAGACAAGGAAGTGTAAAGACAACAGGAACATCTTGTAGCTGTTGAATAGTTTCTAGTCTATGTCGTCTTGTTGAAGTTGCAGTTGTTTCTACAGACAAAACCAATGTTCCCATTGTCGTCCCATTAAACAGACTGAAAGACAAACTGAAAAAGAAATTTTGCTGTGTCCAAGCATGCTGAACAAAATCTGGATAATGGCATTCCCTGAAACTCCTGATCAATGTGTTGTTAATGTCTCAGAAACAAAAGGATTAGCTGTGTTTTGACCCACCCAGCACTGTTACACACCACACAAGGTGACCTCCAAGTGAGCTTCACTTTCAGTTCTTTTTTTCAGCTTGAGGTTTGTGTCCTAAGGTCAGCCACAGCCCTTGCAGTGCAGGTTGGCCAAGCTGTGCACTGTGCAGATATTACAAAAATTCTGGTGATGAAAAATCAAGAAGTGAAATATTCTGCTGGGTGTGAGTCCTCTTGGTTTCTAATCACTCTCATTGCTATCTGCATTAATGAAGTAGAAATTAGGTGAAAATGTTTCTTTCCATACTGTACAGAGGCCAAAGCAATAGGTCTTTCCTACAGTTCACTCAAGTCCTGAGAGGGGCCCCAACCTATCTCTAATGATGACACTTTTTTGGTGACAGTTTTCTTTCAATTTATCTGCATGCTCAGTAATGTGCTGCCATAGCATTTATGTGGCTTTTCGTGCTATATCTGAGTACTCTGAAGTAACTTGTAGAATAGACATGTCTGGTCATTTATAACTGTATTGGACACTGAAAATTTACTGGCAGAGTGAGCTCTGGGCTTCTGAGATAGCCTAATGGATATCTTCCATCTTTCAACTTTAATAATTAGTTTCATTTTTTTTTAATTTGTAGCCATTAGGGGCTCTGAGACAGATGATAAAAATATCCAATACTTTTCATGTGAAAGCTAAATGAAGCAATCGGCAAACAACTGGATATTTATCCAGACGTCAAGGATGGGGAAGGGCCCTGAGGGGAAGCCGTGTGAGGAGTGGCTGAGGGCACTTGGTCTGTTCAGCCTGGAGGAGACTGAGGGGAGACCTCACTGCAGTTACAGCTTCCTGGGGAGGGGAAGAGGAGGGGCAGGCACTGATCTCTTTTCCGTGGTGAGCAGTGATAGGACTCAATGGCCTGGAGTTGTGTCAGGGAAGGTTTAAGTTGGGTATCAGGTAAAAGTTCTTCACCTAGAGGGTGGCTGGGCACTGGAACAGGCTCCCCAGGGCAGTGGTCACAGCGCCACTCTGAGAGAGTTCAAGTGCATGATTCTTGGGGTGTCTTGCAAAGAGCCAGGAGTTGGACTCGATGGTACTGATGGGTCCCTTCCAACTCAGCATATTCTGTGATTCTATAATTCTGAATTTTGATCACTGAGAAATATAAGTTGTACCTTCTGAGATTTTCTCTTACTCTTTGGATCCCTTCATCCATCTATCTACATGGAAGTACACTGACCACTACTGTTTAGCACATAAAACAACTTCAGGCTGCTCTCTTATAACCTTACATGAGGTTACAAGATATGTTAGAAAGGCAAGTCAGTCAGGGTGTGAGCGGAAGCCTTGTCTATGCTGCTTTACTCTGTTGTCATTACTTCTTTACCATCTTGTATTGGAGAGCAGACTGTTTTCCTTCCACCACTCATTTTGGCTTCAAACAACACATGAAATTGAAAGACCTTTGACCTGTACACTAAAAATAAATAAATTTGTACTTTAAAAAAATTAATTATAGACTTTAGATGATCTGCTTTGGGGGGGAAGAAAAGAAAATTCCAGTATTTAAGAAAACACTTTAGTAGGTGAGCATAGAAATTCCCCTCTAACCTGCCAGAGCAAAATATCTTCACTGTTTTAAATGTAATTTGTTTCTGTAATGTGACCAAGCTATTAAACTTGTTAGAGATCATGGCAGATGGCAAGTGTCTTACGAATTTGAGCAAATGTTATCGGCTTAGAAGTCATAAAAAAATAATTGAAAACTCTACCTCTTAGCTGCATAGGGAAGCAAGAATTTTAATATAGAGAAATACTATAAAGCTTTCTGTGCATGTATAAACCCTCCCTTTAAGCACTGGGGTTTGGTGTCAGAGGCCTTCTGAGGAAAAACAGATTTCTGAAAGGCAAGAGGGGCTACTCTTGAGCAAAACTGTGGTTTTATAGACATTCCCAAAATCACATAATGAGAAGCGGTTTGTTTTTCTGTAACTCATTTATTTTTCTTTCATGCTAAGAAGTTCCAGATACCTGCAAAGAGCTGCTTTTCTCACATTGCATATGAAATGTTCTCTAAACTCTTTTAAGATTTGTTCTTAATTTTAAGCCCCTTTACTCTGACACCAGACACCATGATCTGCCCTCCAGCCTAAGTCTGAATAACGTGGTGGTGTCTGTGTGGGTGGAGCCACGAAATACCCAGCAGTCTCCGTGTGTGTGTGTGTGTGTGTGTGTGTGTGTGTGTGTGTGTGTGTGTGCGCGCGCATGTGTGTGCACGCTAGACCACCCACGAGCAGATTAATGCATTGAGCAACTCTTCGGACTGCAGGAAACAGCTCCTGGAGGGGCTTTCAGACCTGCAGCACACAGACATGCCAGCATAGTCAAAGGCAATATATGTGACTTGCACCCCGTCAAAGACACACAGATGCAGGTCCTGAAACACTTTCATGTGAAATATCTTCCTCCAAGAGCTTCAGCTGCTGAGGCAAGTAAATGCTGACATCCACTTAACAAAGGGTGGTCTACTGGATATGCCTGCAGAATGGTCATGGACAAAGATCCCTCTGCAGAATGGCCACAAACTGCACGCATGCAGATGCCCACATGCAATGGCTGTCCCTTGGGCAGGGATGAGCTGTCAGATTGGAGGCTCCTCCATGTGTGCAAGGTGATAATTATCCTTTTTTTGTCCTGTTTTTGGGGATGTCATTGTTTAACCCCAGCTGGCAATTAAGCACCACACAGCCACTTGCTCACTCCAGCACTGACGGGATGGTGGTATCAAAAAAGAAAATTTTTAGGTTTAGACAAAACACAGTTTAATAGGGAAAGTAGAAACTGTGCACACAAGCAAAGCAAAACAAAGAATTAAATCACTGATTCCCATGAGTAGATGGGTGTTTAGCCATCTCCAGGAATGCAGGACCTCATCACACAAACAATGACTTGGGCAGACAAACGCCATCACTCCAAACATCTTCTCAGTCCTTCTTCTGCCCCTGGCTTTATATGCTGATGCCACAGGGTATGGGGTATCCCTTGGGTCTGTTGGGGTCAGCAGTCCCAGCTGGTTGCCTCCCAACTTCTTGTGTACCCCCAGCCTACTTGCTTGGAGGGTGATAAGAGAAGCAGCAAAGGCCTTGGTTCTGTTCAAGTGCTGCTCAGCAATAACAAAAACATCCCTCTGTTATCAACACTGTTTTCAGTACAAATCCAAAACCTAGTCCCGTACCAGCTACTGTTAAGAAAATTAACTCTATCACAGCCGAAAACAGCACCTCATTCCTGAAGTGAAAGCTATTGCTGAAGTGATATGACTGCAGTCTGTGTCCTGGCTCTGCCCCATGTCCCTTTACACTGGCTGCATTGCCATATCAGAGGCACCATCTCTGTAGCACCACTTCTAATTTAATACATTCCTACAGCGACAAGTAAGTAAGAAGTCAGGGAAGAAGAAAGTTTCATCAGATCTTAAACATAAGGAGTAGAATTGTCTTTCATCAGGTCCCTTACAAGTAGCCTGCCGGACATCAAGGCTCACAAGAAAATTCAGTGTTTTTAATAACACTTGATTTAACTGTACAAATCTGCTCTTTAAAGGGGAAAGGTTTACTAAATGGCAAGATGAGAGTTCTAAAACTTCTTTCCTAGTGAAATAATTTGAGAAGCACCATCCACACCCTTAGTCTGCAGACACAAATATTTTTTAAATCACCTAAACAATTGGAAGGAAGAAGTTCTAGTCACTTATTTCAAGTCAGCAGTTTAAAGAAAAGTATCATTAAGTGATATTTTAAAAAGATAATTTAACAACTTCAGAATTTCACTCAGTTATTTCCCTGCTGAATCCAAAGATTTTCCACCGTTTGAAAGATGTCCTGCCATTAATCTCATCTTGGGTGCATTGTGTATGTGTTTGGTGACACCACCTGAACCCACAACCTTATAAGTAAAAGAGAAATTGGCAAAACAGCAAGGTGGAGTTACTAAGGGAAATAATAGCATAAAGTCCTATCCATTTGCCTTGGAAACAGGCAGGAGAGATATTTTGGGCTCTACATGCCAAGTGAAGTCAGTCAAAGAAGATATATAAACAATTTAATATCTAAATGCAACTTCTTGGAAAACAAAGGAGTCTGGACAAGGCTGGCTAGGCTCCACTAGGCAACACACAATGTATGTTTCCAGTGTATATTTCCAAGAATTCTGGAAATTAGATCTCAGTTCCCTGCTGTTTGCTGGATCTCTCTTGGTGACCCCATGCAAACACTTGTAGCACTGCATGGCCATGAACTTGGTTCTGCTGTGTGTTTTAGGAAGTCTAGAAGGCATGGAGAAGGAAAAAAGTATAATAAGAGTTGCCTGCTCTGTTTACCTTTATCATGAGGACAGTGGGTACTGTCACTATGGGTAGAATGAGTTACATCTGTCTATTCACAACATGATGTCTTGTCTTTTTTTTTATTTTTCTTTTTGTACTCTTTGGTTAAAAGTTAGTCTCTACAAAGGCTGGGTGAAATACAGGACCTCTGAACAGCAGAGAGAGCAACACCATCCTTACAAGGTCAAACCACTTCATCACTATACTTCCTCTTCTCTGAGAATTCATTTGCTAATAACCTATAAATAAACATGCTTTCCACTAACTCAGCTTCCAAGAAGTCACCAGGAACCAGTTAGTCATTGTATCCCAAATCATCTGCTTAGACAGAAAGGTGTATTACTCACAGATGGCCAGTTTCAATGCCAAAGGTAATGAAATATATGTAAGAAGCTCTAATGTAAAGTCAGATTCATCACTAAGTAGTCAGAGAACTAATTTTGTGATATGTAAAATTATGCCTTATTCTAGAAAAGACAGCAAAATGTACCTCACTATTATTTATTTTTACAAGCATGGATGAGGGTTGAGGCTCCTTACAGTTATGGGCCCATTAGCAAACATTTTCCTTTCTTTTGTACTTTCTTTTCTTTCCTCATAAGGAAATGTGGGAACAGGCAGAGGTTCTCTGGTTTTAGGCCTATTTCTCCCTCAGGAGCTTTATCCTGAGCAAGCTGTGCTTAGCTGAATTGCCCAGATTCACAGAGGATTGCATAGCATCTGGCTGTTCTTGGTCTCAGGATACCAGCTTAGTCTTCCCTCAAAAAATGTACACTCCTCTGCTTCAATCTGTGTTCTGCACACTTTTTGGATACTTTCTAAAAATTGGCATTTAACTCAAGTAGGAGAAAAGAATCTGCTTAGTTCTTGTGAATGTGTTTTCCATTTTGAGATTATTCCAGTGTTTATTAAACCAGACAGTCCTCATAGATGGCCTTCATATATTAAGTAATATAAACAGGTTGTGATGATGTAAACAGGATGTGTTTTGGATAGATGATTCTTCAAAAGCCAAATTATCTCTTGACTCATATCAGACTAATGTATACCATTAGTATTAATGTGCAATGCTACACAAGAAAAGAATGGAATGAAAGTTTCAAGTCTCATTTATTCTCTGGACCAGAAAAGTGCTTAGGTATATTCTTAGCTATCAGTGATTGTGATGCTCGAAACTTCTGTATCTCGATAAAAAATCCTAGCTTTCATTAAATGGAAGTCTCCACTGTTGTATGAGGAAATCTTCTCACCTCTCTTTTTATGTTTTCTTTAAGTGGATGTTTTGGGGTTTTGTTGTTGTTGTTGTTTTGGGTTTTTTAAAAGGAATGCAGATGTTATCAGGCAATAAAATTTGGGTTTAAAAATGTTGTTGGCCTTCTCTGGTACTGTATTTCTGAACCACATTATTCCCAGCTGACTTGCAGTGGCTTGCAGTTGCTGTTGCTCTCATCTTCTTACCTTCAAAGTTAAGCACATTCAGGTAATTTGACCTGGAATTCTTCAGTCTAGTGTTGAATTGAATTGCTTTAATGTTTGGTTTCTACTTTAAATATTAACCATGATCTGCATGCATTACCTGATATTTAACCACAAAGCACTAAAATGCCTCCATTCCCTTATGTCTCAAGCAGTGCATACCTACAAAGCCCATGTAACATAGTTGAGCATGCGGAGATTATCATAAAGTGGAACACTGGATGTTCAGTGATCCTTCTTCCGATGCCATGTCCCTGCAAATAAGCCATGGTATCTTGCGTCAAGGAAGGTGTTATATGTTGCCCAGGGAGCAGCTGTGGAGGGAGGTATTTAGTACTTGAGGGAATTAGCTATGCTGGAGGTGATTTATGATGACCTGGACAATGAACAATTATCCATATGAAGTCCTGTATACACTACCTGTGTGGGCTACATTTGAATGGAGTAGAGTATTGTGCTATGCAAACTTATTGGCAGTAATGACTTGGAAAGTCACTGAGGGACAAAAGGTGGACTGAATTGGCTGGACAGCTCTGTCAGTATGAGGAAAGTCTCTCTTCCTCCTTCCAGACCTGCATGTTAACTGTCCCTTGGATTCCCACAGTTTGAAGAACTCCCCATGATTAGTATCTTATGAATTAGGAGCATTATTCTTCTGCCCAAGAGAGACAATACAGTGGGTACGCACCATGGGCCACTCCACAGTTCCACCTGCATGACCATGGAGAGGACATGGTGAAGGGAGATGGAAAATCTACCTTGACCCTAGAAGCATGGGTACGTGAGTTGCAGGAAAAGACAATCACTAAACTGTTCTTCAAGGAAAATTGCTGCTCTGGTTTCCAGTGTGCAGTTGTGAAGGGCTGGTCTTGTTTCTGATCTAAGTAAAGGGACTTCCGATTTGTATTTACACAAAGTGATCAATGAACACTGTGACCAGTATTTAGAGGGGCCTTGCCTTCAGCCAGGTGGAGCAAAGGGACAGCCATGTTTACTGGACTGTGTGGATTTGATGGCCTGGCACAGCAGCCCCACGGGATTACAAGGCTTTAGTAGACACTGGTGCACATTGTACCCTAATGCCATCGAGCTATGCAGGAACAGAATCCATTTGTATTTCTGGAGTGACAGGGAAGTCCAAACAGATAATTGCACTGGAGACTGAGACTAGTCTCATGGGGAATTAGAGGCATAAGCACTCTAGTGTGCCTGTACCAAAGGCTCCATGCATCCTTGGCACAGACAGTGCCAGGAGAGGGTATTGCAAGGACTGAAAATGGTAAATTGGCCTTTGGTGTAGTTGCCTTGAAGGTAGAGGAATTTAAGCATCTGTCTACCTTGCCTGGTCTCTCAGAGGACCCTTCTGGAGTTGTGGAGTTGCTGAAGGCGAAGAAGAGCAGGTGCCAGTCACTACTACAATGGTGCATGGGAGGTAATAAGGCTCCAAATGAGACTCTGTAATTCCTACCCATAAGATAATTTGCTGACTGGAAACAAGGAGTGATCAGCAGGACCCGCTTACTCCTTAACAGTCCCACAAGGCAAGTGCAAAAGACTAATGGGGATGGAGACTAAGAATAGGTTACCATGGCCTGAATGAACACTGCCTGAGTGCTGCCACACCCAACATTCTGGAGCTTCAGAAAGAACTTGAGTCAAAGGCAGCCAGATGGCTGATGTGTTTTTCTCAATCCCTCTGGCAACAGAGGACAGGCTACCGTTTTCTTTCACTTGGAAGGATGTCCTGGAACTGACTATGCCAGGAGTGGAAACTCAGCCCCACTGTCTGCCATGGACTGAACCATACTGCACTGGAGCAGAGTGAAGGTCCAGGACACTTGGAAAATATTGTCGACATCATTGTATGGAGAAATGGAGAAACACAGCAGGAGAGGTTTTTGAAAAGAAAAATGGGAAGAAAATGGTCTGGCTTTTCTCTAAACAGAAGTGACATCAAGGGACCTACACAGGAGATCCTGGTTTTGGGTATAAGATGGCAGGATGGAAGTATTTTCCCAATGGATGGAATAAACTAGATAGCAGCACTGTTTCCAACAACTAGCAAAAAGGAAACAAGCTTTCTTAGGTGTTGTGGAGTTTTGAAGAGTGCACAATCCTGAATTACAGTCCAATTGTTGGTCATCCCTACCAAGGAACTGGGAAGAAAATCAATTTCAAATGGGGCTCTGGGCCAACAGCAAGAATTCGAATAAACTCATTGGGTGATAATTCATTATTCATAAGTTGTAAACAATTCTACACTGCAGCTGGGGAGGATGGTCTTTCCTGAAGCCTCTAACAGAAAGTCGCAAGGGAAGCTCAAGGTTGACCCTTAGGGCTTTGGAGCTGAGCAGACAGAGGCTCTGAGGGCTGTTATGGTCCAGCTGAAGAGGAGACACTGGAGGCTTATGAAGGGTTTCAAGCTGCTCTGGAAGTGATGGGCACCAAAGCACAGCTCCTCCTGGCACCTCAACTGCCAGTGCTGGGCTGGACGACCAGCCAGCCAACCAGGCTGGACGAAGGAAGTCTCCTCTACACGTCATGCAGCTGATGCTACTGATGCTGTGTGGAGTGAGCCATGCTGATCGCATGGCGAGCTCAAGTAGGAAACCCCAGTCACTCTGGTCCTTGAGCAAAAGCAGTAGCACAGATGAGTCTGCCTTTGCCTGAGGCAAGAATAACACAGACTCATTTCCCCAGCTTGTTTTTTATGTTCAGTGCAGGAACATTATCCCCTTGTACAATACATAAAAGTTTTGATTAGGCAGAGGCAGCCTGACTAGTCGAGCCCTTAGTCCTGACAAACAAGGTGGATTTTGTTAAATGTATATGTAAAACTTTATTTTTCCTTCATTTGCCTAACTTGTTTTTCATGGATTTTATTTCTCTTGTCTTTTTTTGTTTTCCTTTCTATTACTGTTGTTGTTGTTTAAACTGTACTTACCTCAACCCACAAGTTTTCTTACATTTTCCCTTTTGATTCTCTACCCCATCCCAACAGAAGGCTAGTGATCGAGTGCCTGTGTGGTAATTGCTGTCTGGGATTAAACCATGGGATTGGCATTGGTTCAAAGAAATTATTCAGACCAGTGGGCCATCCCATCTCATATCCAGTCCTTGGCACTTTTAGCTGCTTTAGAGGAAGTTTAAGAAAATTATGCCATATAGTTACTGAATAGGCAAGGACTGTTTTTGCAGTGTGATACAGTCACATTATTAATAAATGTAAATACTAGAATTTCATTCTTCCAAATGTTTTATTCTTTTACTGAGGACTTGATATCTGTGCTATTCAAGTCTTCTTTAATTTGTATCTACAAATTTTCAAATATACTGCCAAAGTTCACCAAAAGTTGAGAAAAGATCAGTTTTCTCCTCTGTAATATAAAACCTCCCAGAAAGTCCATTATGTCAAACCAGTACTATTATTTCCTTATCCTGCCATGTTTTTATTTGGGAAAGCTTCCATGAAATTTTCTTCCTCTCTGAATTCCTACAGAAAAAAAAAAAAAAAAAAAAAAGGAAAAATAATTCCTTGAAAACTTAGTGTAAATAGGTCTTCCTTTTATTTTCATCTAAAGTGAAATAAGTTTAAGCAAAGGCTTTTGAGCAAGTTGTTGTTCAGTGGCATTCTACCCTGTGTAAAATTGCATGGAGTTAATCAACTCTACAGTTCTTCTGATGTATTGGCATTTGCTTTTGCTTCCCATTTAATTTCTTCACTAAATAAATATGGCTGTCTCTCTGTGCAGAGAAATTTTATTTCTTTTCATCTGAATACACCTGGGACAGAAGGTTTTACAGACAGCTATACATAAGTACCACAGGTTGAAATATGCAAACATAGAACACCACTAGTATGAAGAGTGAAAAAAAAAATAGGACAACCAAGAAACAAAACACCAACACAAAAAACCCAAAACCAAACAACAACAAAAACAATAATAAAAACCCCCCAAAACCAAACAAACAAAAGAAAAACCAACCAAACAAAAAACCAATTAAAACTCAAAAACAATGTCATTGTAGGGCATGTAGGGTATTAAGAATGCTTTAAGAAATGTATCTATGATAGAAGTCATTGTTGAGGCCTTCATGTGTTCTTTAACTTTCTCATGTCTCATTTAAGATAACAGTTATTTTTAGTGAAATTATTTGTCATGGTAGTTGATGCTGAGCGCAGCATTTGCTTTCCAAGCTCAACCTAACTTCTTCCTTTGTTCCATGACCCATCTTCTCCTCCCCACTTTTCTAGTCCTTGATAGAGGTGTTTCTTACAGGTGCTGAGATAATTATAATTTATTTGTTAGATTGCTCTATACAGTTAATAACTCATGCATATCACTGAGATTTGATATAAAATCAAAACTGGAGGTCAGGCCTCATTCCATAAGGGAATATCAGTGACTGTGTATGGAAGAAATGCAGAGGATAAAGAACCAAGAAAATACAAAGATTTGAGTATTTTTCAGTAGATGTTTAGAAGATTGTTGTAAGCCAGAAGGTTGTGTTTCCCATTTATCTGCCTTGGTCTGCTTTTCTAATGTTTGTTACCAAAAATCTGTACTGATTATAAACCTGTGGGAAGGAAACAAAAAAGAACAGAAAGGGAGTCAGATTGAGTTCTAGGTGTCTAAAACACCAAAGAATATGAAGCAGGGTTTTTTTACATGCTGGTATATAGATTTTGAAACTTGAAGTGGTAGTCTCTTGAAATAGTGCAAGTATGAGTACCAAAAAATAAACACTCCGAAACAAAATTAATTTCTCTAGAAAGACAAGCAGGAGGAGATATATGTAAGAGCCTGAAGAACTGTAGATATGTTCAGAGTTTCATTTAATGACAAAATCAAACAGTTTAGCAGCCTGTTGCTGATCAGAGACATAGTCTGTCTTCTACTGGAATTTCCATTTAGCTGTGTGATGGCTATTGCAGAGTAAAGATAGTCCTGTGGTGCCCCGGAACCATGGGACAGCCTCTTTCTGCATCCAGTGTAAGGGACTGGGTGAAGTAAATAGGCTCATGTGTATATTACTTGCCAAGGAAGGGAGACTAGAGAGGTGCCAGACCACCTTTCCGTACCTCCTTTGTTAAACTTAGTGAGAGCACTCTTGAATTTAGTCAAATTCCAGCAAAAGAACAATGTTGCATGAAAGGAGGTCTTCCTTTTCCTCATCTCTGGGTTTATGTTGGAATAAGTTAACAAGGAGGAGAAAGGCAAAAAGTGCTTACTGTGTGAGATTAATCAGCCAGGCCACAGGAGAAAGAAGCTTTCTTCTAAAGTCCCTGTTGGGCCTGGGCTCGTTGCTTGGAGAGTTGATCTAATACCAGGAAGCAAACCTACATATATAACACCTGTCACCAGCCAGACACAGCCAAACTCTAAATTCTACATGCACAACAGAAGCGTGGCAATGGTCTGTTCTTCAGGACAAGAGGACATACGTATCTGCTGCCTACAGCTTCACTGGAAGAAATTGAAAAAGAGCTACCTGACAAAATTTTGGGTTTGTTTCCCCTCCTGGACACTGGCATGAATTTTCACACTTGTATTCCCAAAAAATTGTTATGCAGTTTATCATCTATTCTGTTTTGCACATGTACTGTGCTAGTCATGTTATAGAGGCACATATTTGTCCATGACCTGTCCCTTGTGTCAGCCTATTGTTTTTGCCTTCTCGGGACAAAAAAGTACAGGTTACAGGAATCGCTGAAGGCAGAATTTACCAGTCCTTGCAGCACTTGGTAGCCACTATGAAAAGTATCCAGCTTTGTACTCTATAAGGAACCTACATGAATCAGTCAAGAGAACGCTCAACTGGTTCTCATCTACAGACGATCTGACAGGTTTGTGCTGCAGTTGTACACTGCAGGTGCTGGATCAGAGGCCTGACAGAGGTTGTCACATCCATATGCATGGATGTCTGCTGGGGCACGGGTGCTCTGTAAGGTTTACTACTGCCTCTGCCAATACTAACTTCTGCTTCTACTTGGCCATACTCACTTTGTCAGGGTTACTAAAAAGAGATTCCCCAGGTCAAAACAGAGGGAGCAGTTCTTTCAGAGGGAAGGGGTAACTTCCTTCCTTTGCTAGTGCGCGTGTAGATCACTTTCTAGGTGTGCTCACCTTAATCCTATGTTCCTGGAGGGTCCCAGGGTTTTGATCTTTCTGCAGTCCTCTTATGATATGACTGTGATTTGAGGCTGTTGGTTCTGAATTACCATCTTTCATTTATTTTGGGGGAATGTAATTTATGACTTGTTAGTATGAAGGAAATATTGGGAAATTCTCTTTCCAGAAGGAATGTTTAGCTCACAGTTCCTTATTGGTTGCATGAAATGAAACTTCTCCAAGCAGGCAAGTAGATACACACCTATATTTCTGTACTGCTGGCTATATCTATCAATAGAAAACTCCTCCTTAGACATATTCAAAAATACCTGTGAAACTTAAGAGAAAGGTTTCATTATCTTCTCATAAGTTCTGCAAGTCAATCCTATGAAAATCAGGAGTTTGAGAACATGGTTCTACCCACAATGCTGTGCATTTGTAAATGGCAGATCCTGCGACTGCAGTCTTGTGGGAGAAACAACCTCACAAAGGTATCAATTCTACAGAATTATTGACCAGAGACATATACTCAGTGAGCATGAATTCAGATTATTCTGTAAGCTGAAACAGCAAGTTTTCATGTGATTCTCCTCCCCCACCCTACTTTGAATCCAATTTATTTCGTTTAATAATTGTCCAACAGAATAAATTCATCATGCTAGTTAAGCTCAATTAGGATTATAACTGAGGTGCAGTAGTATTCTAGCACTGACTCAGAAAGAAAAAGCCCAGTTTTGGGTGAGGAAAAAGAATATCTTTGAAATAAGGGAAACTCATTAAACCCCTGTGCTCTTTAACTTCAAATCTTTTATTGTATATGACCAGCCTCCCAGCAAGGTCCAGCGTGTAATGTTCCTTCAATCCATCAGGTTTACATCTCTCCTGTGAAAATATGGTTGTGCAGTAGTCTGCTCCTTGTGACCTTTGGACACGCTTTCTGTGTGATAGTGATGTGGTAGGGCCCAGCATAAGTGAGCTATTGTCCTTGCCTGCCGGACGAGTCCTTCCGGTCAGAGCATAGTAAAGTGTTCTGCTGGCTGCCAAAACTCCCCTTCCTCCTGCCCCTCCTCTCCCCCTGATTAAAAACAAAAAGCACTAGGATTCAGCATTTTTATAACTTTTGGGACCTCTTGCATGGAGAGGAAGGAGGAGAGAGGGTGAATGCAGAGCAGCCACTGACAGTGGGTTTGCGCCTGTCAGTTTACGCCTGGGAAATTCTCTCACTGGGTAGACCTGAACAAGCCAGTGCTGCTGTACAAGCTTTTTCATTTAGCAGAAGTATCTGCTCTGCCCTGTATGGCAGACGTGAAAGCAGCTGGGGTCAGCGTGAGCGGGTGCCAGAAGACTGCTGGGGTCATAGACTGTCTGGGGAGCAAGCAGAAAGTCTGGTGCTCACTTTTTTATGTTTCTGTATTCAAAGACTGAAAACCCAAGGGATCTCGAACTTCCTAGTCCTTTAAACTTGCAGATCAGTGCAGTACTGGATGAAATCTTAGCTCCTCTATAATTTCAGGGAAATCAGAGTTTTAATTTGTTAGGGGTGAAAAAACCAAGGAAATAGTTGTGGTTTTGTGACTATTAAAAGAGCATTCATTGTTTGACTTACTACACTTCCTAAATCTGTAAGAGTACAACAACAGAAGCTTTTCTTTTACTCCTAGGCTAGATAGTTCACAGCAGAGTGCAGAGATCTAAACCCATAGCTAACAAAAAGCATGCACCTGAGGTACTTTTCATATTCTTTTCTAAATGTTTATTTTAATTTCCACATCCACTCTTCCTACTTCTTTGGGTACTTTACAAAGTCAAATAAATATTCTCTTTACAGACATGTGTTCTACCTGATTTCTCACCATGCATATAAATATACACCATATTTAGAATAAATATAAGAAAAAACCTCAGCATGAACAATAAATGCTGTACAATTTGAAAACGTGTATTTGAACAAATGAGTTTTTCACAGTTTTTCAAATTTTACTTTTCTCATCTCTAATTAGCTTTCTAAAGAACTTTCTAAAGTTCTTCCTCTAAAATGTTGAAATGTGTTTAAGAAATGCATAGCTAAAGTATGCTACTTTGTGTAATAGACATCAAAACAATGCTCTGCTTTTTAAATAATTTTGTTAAATGGCTGAAAACAGCTTCAAGTTTGTCAGAGAAGAAATTGTCACCCTCTTTTGTTGGGAGTTGATTTAACAGATTGTTTTGTGACAGAGTACTGAGATTCATTAATTTCTGCACCTCATGTTGAAATATAAATAGGTATTTTCTAAAAGTCCCATGTATTTCTTTGGAAACACTTGTGCCAAAACTGACTATTGTGCTGCAGACATCATAAACTGTACCACAACTTTCATGCAATCCCATCCAAAAATTGAAGGCATTTTGTCATTCTGTAAAAGGATTGAGGTTTTGCTAATATTGCCTTGGGAATGAAAAAATGCTATACAAAGAAGTTTAACCAGTATAACCTGAGAGCAAGTTTGGAGCTGTTGATATTCTGTCATTCATTCATTGCACAGTCATTGGTATAGACTAACAAATCTATAGCACCAGAAATCACACGAGAACCCTGAGTTATGAGCCTAATTCCTTCTAGAGCCACCATAGAACCAAAACATTGAAACTGGACTGTGTAGTTTGTTTCCTTTAGCTTTATGAGACTTGCACTTTTAATTCATGTCTGTCTTTGTGAACATGAAATCTGTGAAACAGTACAGGGCTGCCCTGGTACCTCATGACTCATCTCATTTCAAAAGGCAAGGAGCCCAGTGTAGTAGACTACTAGTTCACTCATGCTGCATTTACTAACATGTTGGAATGCATTAATATGATAAATG
This sequence comes from Lanius collurio, assembly GCA_020086605.1. Classification (NCBI taxonomy): domain Eukaryota; kingdom Metazoa; phylum Chordata; class Aves; order Passeriformes; family Laniidae; genus Lanius; species Lanius collurio. Next base: position 9,741,057 of record JACBWW010000028.1, on the reverse strand, counting down.
GAGTTGTCCATTCTGTAGGAAACAAAAAAATTTGTATAAAAGAACTAACTGTATAAATAGTCCATCTCTAGAGCACCAAATAGCTTCTGTAAAACCCAAGCTGTATTTCTAACCCTATGATTTTTTATTGCTCTCAAACTGTTGCTGGACAATGTCCTTTATTTTATGTGATCCCAAGGACTAGGAAACAGATTCCAGTGAGAAAGTTTCTCCCCTTTCTACTAAGGAAAATATAGAATCTAACTATAGGGTTGAAGTAAAAATAGTAGCATAGCAAGTGCCATGAATATGGTCATTCTCTGTGAATGAATGTAACTGTATTTTCTTTATGGCACAAGAGCAAGTGAGCAGCATTGAGCGCGCTGTGTCCATAATGGATATATTTATTCCCTGTGTTGCAGGCTGTGTTATGTCAAGTGTTTGCAGGGGAAAGAAAGTTAAAAAAAAAGAAGCTACGAATAAAAATGGTAAGTCCTGGCACAATGCAAAAAGGAAAAAAACATTTTGCTATGGTATTTTGCATCTCAGCATGGATAATTTTGTAAGTTGCAATTAGAGTTTTAACTAAAATTGCAAAATTCACAAATTCCATCCTTGGTCTCTGTAGTGCAAATTCAGAATAATCATTTATTGTCAATGAAGCTGCTGTGACACTTGCATTAAAATAAATGATTTGTAGTGACCAGCATGCTGGCAGACCCATTAAATTTCCAACAACCCACAAAGTTTCACTTGGATCACAAGTGGATCATGGTGAAGTTTGTGTCTGTCTTTGTTTGTGGTGTCCAAGGCTTGGGATTTTCTCATTCCCTCATGCCATCAGTCATTGGGGTCATACAGAGCAGCGGCAGGCAGTGTGTGAACGCCAGACCGCTGGTGGTTCAGCCACAGCTGTGCCTCATGAGGCTGTGTGCTCTGCCAGCTGTGGGATGCGCAGCTGTCTTCAGGAACACTGGGGTGCGCCATGGTTCATTTGATTTCACAAAGTCAGACCCTGCTTTTCTGGGACCAGTTTCCTAAACCCTGAGTCCTTTACTGTGAGCAACACAGGTATGTAGAGATTATTTTAAGTGATAAAATATGGAAAATGAGAAAAGGCTCTGGGTGACAGTGTGAGAGGGTTTGTCTAGTCTGAGGTTGCCACTAACATTCAGTTTGAAGGCCTTAGTAGCATACTCAGCAGCACTTCAGCCATCTGCTCTAGGAAATCTTTTCAGCTTAGGTGGTCTGATCTGCTAGCCTCTGGATTTGCAGGGTAGTAGGTTGCCTTCAAATGGCATTATGCCAGAGGGTGATTATGTTGCTGAGGAGACTTCTCCAGAAGTTTCCTGGAAGATGGTGAGCATTCTGCTTTCATCTTTGTGAGGCACAGCTCTTGGTGTATGGATGAAATAGAGGATTTGCACAGATGGTCGCTCTAACACTCCAGCAAACATTTCTGCCCTACAGTATATCTTTTTCTACCTTCTGGTGTTTAAAGACAAGATTTTCACACTCAAAAGCCTTGCAATATTTATACTGCATTTGAGCAAACAAAACCATAACATTTTCCACATTATCAGAAAGGCAGAGCTGGGACTAAAAGGTCTGCTCAGTGCATCTTATTGAAACATTAGGGATAAAAACATAGAGAACAAGGCAGAAAATAGAAGTGAAAGTAATTGTAATTATATCATTCAGCCTCACAGAATGTTTTTACCATGCCTCTCCATCTCCTCGTATTGACAGTCAATGGTTTATTTTTGAAGATAACAAGCTGTTCTTTTTGAAAAGATAAAAAGAATGAACTTCTTAGGTCAGAGGGGAGGAAAAGGGGTGTTATAGAGGATGAATAAAAAATGTACAGGGCAAAGTAGGTCATTCTGGTGTCCTCTTTAAATAATCTCATAATATTGGGGTCAGTTAAATTGAAGGATGGAAAAGCATGAAATTACATGAACTGAAAGTATTAAGGAGTACCATGAAGTTAGCCTTTGAATCTTGCTGCAAGCATCTCTGTGTAAACAAGCATTGCAGATTTGAAGAAAGTCTGATACTACCATGAAAAAAAGGAAGCATCCATCATCATTGAAAAATGTGAAAAAATTTCCATGACGGCATTCTTCATGCTTGAGAGTTCAAATTCCTTAGGTTAAGAAACTAAGAAAGGTTAAGGTTAAGAAAACTGCCAGTGGAAGCAAGGTATCTCGAAGCATTGCAAGAGCTGTATGGCTTGGCAGTGTCTGGTAGAGCCCATGCAAGGTCCCAGACCACATACTGTTCTGATAAGGAATCTGATAGTCCTACACTTGGTTTTTTTCATTCCCCAAAGTGCCTGGATTTTAGTTCTTACCCAGTCATACAGACCCTTGACATTGTGTGTGTGAGCTGGAGAAGTGATTTAATCTGTGGTCAGCTGTGCTTTCTGAGCCCTTCAAGGATCTGAAGCACACATTCCGGCAGCCACATCTCTATTTTCACAGAGCAGAATCTCACCCACATTTAGGCCTTTATTCTGTCCTGAAGCTTTAGATTCAGACTGTGTTTGCCAGCTAAATCAGTCATGGCAGGTTTGACTCACTGGTTGTGACAGCATGGCATTTATTCCTCAAGAATATCACATTTGTGTCTGTGTTGAAATCCAGAGACTTTAGATTTGCTTTTTTTCCTTTTTTTTTTTTCCCTCTCTCGTTGTTTTAAAACTTACAGCTGCTCAACTTTTATTTAAAAGAACTTCATTTGCCAGCATTATAATGAGGAGTGCCCTCCCAGTGTGAAGGTACTGGAATGTCAGGGGAGAAAGAAAAAGTGCTGAAGAACATAAAGTGCTCTGTCCATGTGCCACATTTGTCTATTCCATCTCTCCCTCCTCTTCCCCTTCCCCACTGCTGTCTCACATCTGTCCGCCCTCTGGCTCACCTCATCCAGAGCCTCTCTTCCAGGAGGAGAATGGTGATCTCATTTGGAGCACGCCAGTGCTGCACAGGCGCTACTCACAGGGCTTCACTGCCTAAACTTTATGTACCTGCAGGCCCTAAAAATCCAGCTTTATTTTTGGCTTTTTTTCTTTTTTTTCTTATTAAAGGCTTACTGTAAGTCCCTGGCAATAAGCACTTAGATCATGAAGAATAAATTTATACAGTTAAAATAGAACTTGTCTATATGTAATATGATACTTAATAAATTATCCATATCTCTACAGAAGGGTCAGCCCCATGCTGGGCATGTGATCCCATGTCTGATGTTCACTCTGTCACCTCCCTCAAGTTTTTGCTTTATTGAGTTACATACGATACTGTGCAGGGAGAAGGTGGCTTGTGTCTGCTGTCTTACTTTTGTGAAATTATTTTTTCCTTCTATTTCTCAATTAAAAATGTAGAAGTCTGTTAACTTATTTCATAGATTCATGGAGAGGATACCACAGTTACCTCCCTCTTCTTGTCAGTCACAGACATGTGGCTTCCCGCTCAGAGTTGAAGGTACAGTGTCATTTATAAAAGTACTACTGTGTTTGTGTTTTTTCCATGGTAGCCCGAAAATGGGCTTGCTTTTCTGATTTTTCAGATTTAGCATCCAAACTCAAAAGCACTGATATCTAGGGTCAGTGTTAGAGTTATCATTATGGATGCAACTTATCTATGGCAAATTTATTTCATTTGAGCTGGTTGTCTTCCTAGGCATGAATCTTTCCCTGCTGGTTTTTGAATATTGCATTTTAAAGAATATTCCTCCCTATGCTAAAATAAGAGTCTATAGCCTGTTTTTCATAAGGTGCGTGGTGATTACTTCTGGACCCAAACTTTTGCAGTATGAAAGCTCAGTATAGGCTGTCTACTGAATTAAATCTACATATTTGTTTCTAAAATGTAGTTGAGATAGTGTATTTCTAAATAAAAGAAAATATATTCTTATAGTCAGAGCTTTCTAGTCTGGGAAGTGCTGCAGCTCTTTCATTCTGGATTTACTCCAACAACTTGACAATGGACAGAGAGATACCTAAATCTAATTGTGATGGCCTTAACATTTTTTGTTGTTGTTGGCTCGTGGAGGTAGAATAAAAATTATTTTGGGAAAAAAGCAAACATCATGTAAACCTCCGTTCAGGGTAACTTTTTCCAGACATTTGATTCATGTTCTTAATTTTATTTTACTTTTTCTCCTTAGTATGTGGATGAGTCTGATCAAACGTTTATGGGTGTGCAGCTTTTGGTGTGACTCTGTCAGTTCACTGGGCAAACCCTTGAGTCTTTGTGTGGGTGCATTGGAGAGCCAGCTGTCACTGTTCAGAGCTATTGTCATGGAAGCAGATCTTCTGGGAGCCATGCTGAAGTGCAGGCCTGATTTCATCAGGTGTTCGAAGTGGGCCTTCACCTTTTCTGGAAGCCAGGTTGCTAACAGCACACCGAAATACATTCCTGAGGTGCTAACTGAGGTTGGAGCTCTGCAGCAGTCAGTCCCTGTCCTGAATAGCCCATACTGAACATGAATATTTAATATTTAAGGGACTGAGACACTGAGATTGCATCTCCAAAGTTTTGCTTGTGTGTGTGACCCAACCAATATGAAGTTCAGTGTGTTATTGGGACCTGAGGAGTCAGTAGGAAATTTTTGGATTCTCTGAAATTTTGGTCCAGTGCCATATTTTCCATGTGATTATGCCAAATCTAAGGGAAGAGAATCTCTCTTCCCTTCTTGGCTCACACCACAGCAGCTCCAAATCCCTGAAAACCTAGCCTCTGAGTCTTAAAACTGCATGCTGGCTCTTTAATGTGGCATATTTGTCTGAACGCTTCTTTCCTCTCTGTGTGATATGATGAGGTACAAGGAGCAGGAGTGATTAAAACCAGCTGTTTTCCCTAAGCAGTTTTGCTGGGTTCTTTTCATTTGGTATTCTTTCAATAAAGAATGAGAAAACAGTGAAGTTGATAAGACAGCATAAGAATATTCTTCTATGTATGGAAATTACTGCAACAGAATGGAATTTCAACAGTGTTAGGAAACCAGCTCTTAAGCCAGTGTACAGAATTCCCTCTAATAACCTTTTATTAAATTAGCCTGTTGAATTCTGACAGGTTTTTTATCCTTTCATAACGTAATAGGATTTCCTGATTAAGGAATGGATCTGTTTTTGCTTTTTTCCACCCTCAATACAGCTAACATAAATAAAAAGCTGAAGCATTGTGTTGCTTGCTTTCTCTGTAACATTTTTGAGGCAAATGTCTCTATTGATAGAAGGGCCTGATCATTAACACCCTTCTCCCCCCCACCATGGTTCAAAACTTTCTGGAACAAACTTTTCAAAAAGGAAAACAAGTCTAATCAAAGTGTTTTGAAGGAAATATTTTAAGTGAGAGTGATAACTTGAAAGCCTCTCTGATGTATTGACAAAATGATGTTTCCTTCCTCTCTGTTGGTCTTGCAGGACTTGGCTTTCCATGTTGGCAACCAGGCTCTTGGTGCTGGAGTGTGCCTTTGTGGAAAGGAGCTGTCTACAGCATCTGGGTTACAATCATCCTGATCCTTTTTCTTCCATGAACCATTTAATGTCTTAATTGTCTTCAAAAGTGGTCTTTTACTTGTGCCCTGCATGTGTCCCACTTCAGGCTGCCTGTAACAGCAGGCATTCAGCCACATCCTGAAAATACAAGAAGGTCAAGGGATGCTAATGTGACATTTAACAGTGCACATTTCTTGCAAGTGACATTTTATTGTAGGAGTTCTCATAAAGAGAACAGTTTTACAAGAATCAGGAAGTGAACATACAGTTATAATTTTAAAAATTAGTACACTTCTATTTTGTGATAGTTTTTGTCCATAATTCCTGTAGACTTCAATACTAGTTTATTTGTGGTAGCGATGTACATAAAAGGAAAAGGAATCAAAAAATGTTTCAACTTTTGTTGGAAACCACTGCAATTCTGACATTTAGGGTTAGTTTCCTTTGGCAAGACAAATATTTTATCTTCTGTTTTCAGTCATTGTGTAAAACTAATTTGATTAATAAGAGGAAAAGTGGTCAGGGAGTGATGCTACCATAACTTTTAAGCAGTAGTCTACAAATCTTGGAACATACTTATGTTTTCAGGATGGAATCTAATACAGCACTGGAGACTGCAAGTTCATTATTTCAGTCTCAAGTCTGGTTTGTTGATTGTTGAAATTACCTAAATTCTCCTTGTAACTGTGCTCATTTTATTTTGTCATTTACCTATTCTAATGTATAAGTGAAAGACATCCATGAATAAATGATCATTCATGCCTCACTTTCAGGCCAACATGACCTACCTCAGGAGAGGGGAAAAAAGGCTTTGTTAAATTCGTGCTTAAACAGGCTGATTGCCTCTACTTCTAAGCACCTCACTGCAGAAGGTTGATTTGCTGACATGTTTTTGAAGCCTGGCGTTCGTCAAACCACACCACCCTAGCAAGCAGAGCACCTACACTCCAGGCATGCATAGAGATGGCGAAGGGTAACAGAAGCAAAGATCACGCCTGGTATGTTGTCAAAGGGGAAATCATCTCCCCTATCCCTTTAAAAGTGCCTTAGGCTTGTAAAATTCAACCACAGGCAAAAACACCAGGAAGATGCCAATTAAAAACACTGGATACAATTTATTCAGCAGGCACATGTTTTCAGGAAGGATTAGGAGGGAAAAAGTGGAGAGGAAATGAGAAACACCCATGTCAAGGTCAGATGTAAAGCAGAAGGGCATAACTTGTTTCATATCAGAGCATGGGGGAGAATGGCAGTTCTTAGAAAATGATATCTAATCATGCTCATGGCCCCCCAGTCAGAAAGGGAAAGTAACTGTCAGACAAATCCTCCTCATTAAAGAGTCAGCATGTGAGAGCAAGGCACCCACAGATGGTAGATTATTAAAGGATTTTTGTTTGCTTTAAGGTTGGTGGGGGAGTTATTTCTTTTGAAAGTTGGCAGCTCTGGGCATCTTTCAGGAGGTAACAGGAAATGTAGTCTGTCTATTCAATAAAACACACTATTGTCACTGGGCTTGTGTGCTGTCACTCTGAAGAGTCCACTTAATCATGCATGTTTCATCGCTGAAATGAAGGGTGATGGAAATTGCCTTCTGCTTTCAGTGTTTCCACTAGCACCACCATCACCACCATTTTAGCAGTTAATCCTGGAGATGCTGCAAAAGCACAGCCCCATGTTCAACCCCTTAATAATTTTAATCAGATGCTTAGAGCATCTAGGGGGAAATGAAGAGCTGCATCAACTTCAAAAAGCTGATTATTGTGGAGGAAGGTGGGCAAAAAATTCATGCCAGCAACATATTATACTTACCTTCAAGGGTGCAAAGATATAGAAACATTCAGTGTTTACTGGAGACCTTTGGAAGCTGGGGAGGAGGACAAGGACTTCTCTCTTTTCCCAGAAAATACAGGAGGAGAAAACAAAAAGCTGAACAAATGTGACCTACTGACCACAAGCTGCTCAGGGAAAAACTTCTGTGCAGAACTGTGAGAGCAGACTTAGGGTTGATGGACTTTTGGGAACTGGAGATCTCTGTAAAGAAAGGCATGAGCTGCTTACAGCTGTATCTGAGTTCCTGTCTGCCCACCTTACATGTCGATGCAGTGGGCATGGGGAGTGGCTGACAAGGCCTCTTGGCTGAGGTTAGCCAGGTACTGCCCAAGTGTAGCTTCTCCCATCTCTCTGAGAGTTCAGTAATCCCTAAACCTTTCAAAGGGTTTTCTGCATGGAGTGAACTCCATGGATGGTGAGCTGAAAGGGATTTTGTTGTGGGAATTGATACCAGTGTATGATTAGGCTAACTGGTGCTAGTAAAATAAATAAATAAATAAATTGTGAAGGGAAAGGTTTGCTTTGTTACAGTGGTTTTTGTATTGAAGAGTGGATCATATTAGATCTCTTATTAGAGAGTATGTGTAGATGAGCTGGGAAATGTATAAATTTTACACTGCTGTGTAAAAGCTGTATTTATGTGCATGATAAGGTGAGAGAAAACATTAAAAGCATTAGAAATTTAATAACCCATGACTCAGTGTAGTGGGAAATTAAAAAAAAAAAAAGAAGTGGGGAAGTGTAATTACATAATAAATGAAGGGAAGCCCATTTAATGGGCATCTCAAGTAGGAAGGATGCAGTGAACAAAGTTCTTTTCCTTAAATTAGATGTTGGTAAACCTTGGTTGCCTCATTTATCAGAGTTACTTTTTTTGTAGTTTCACCAGCCCAAGCAGGTTTCAGGCCCTGCACAAATCTAAGTGACTTAAATCCCAAATGTTGTAACAATAGTAGTACGTCCTGAGTGGGTTTATTTATGTTCTGAGCCAGCAAATTGCAGATGGGTCGTGTTTCCCAGTTTGAGCTTGGGAAATAGAAGACAGACATACATACATGTGGTAGTGCAGACATATTGCTTTCACGCATAAAAGGGAAGACGGTCCACTTTTTCAGGTTTTGAGGGAACATACTAAGCTTTAATAATGAATCTAACTGAAAATTGGGTTTTGCACCCACATGTTTTTCTGTGACAAAAAAAGGCACTGGGGGAATTTATCTTTGATGCCCTTGTTTATGTCTGGTATTACATAATTGTATAAAAAATTTGTTTATTTTTATAGGAATATACATTAGCAGCTGCTTTCTCACTGGAGAAAAAATATTCAGAGATTCGTAACGTAAAAACTTATTTCTCCTATTATTCTCTGAGGTTTTACCTTTTCTTCTCGTGCCTAAATCCTCAACTGTGGAATCTATTTAAAATATTGGATGCCCTAAGGACACAGTAGAAATCTATTTGCCAGCCAAATAGCTGTTCATTCATTCCAAATAATGTCAAACAAGCCCATCTACTCAGATTTCAAGAACCATTTTTTTCTTTACTTTTTTTTTTACATGACAGGTCTAAAAAGTTTTATAAGACTTCAAAAATTGTGGTTTTCAAAAGAAAAAGTTATAGACACTTGGTTTTGAGAATTCTTTTATAAAATTTACCTAATTATGTTTTAAATGCTAGCTAAACAAATGCCCCATTTTTAGGAAAAAAATAGTTGTCCTTAACTAAATCTTGTTCAATTTTATACTGTGTATATAAAAAACACATGGTACAGTTTAAGTAGTAAAACATAACAAACAGGAAAATTGAGAAAGGATAGAAATGATGGCTTGCTTCAGAATTTCTATTAAGATCACTTGGTGCAGTTCTGCTGCAACGTGAAGGCAAAGAAAGTGAGTACAAAGGATTTCTAGGGCACATTTTACTAATTAGTTTATATGGTACAGAAGACAAAGTACAGTTTAAACAGAGAATTTTCTCTTGGTCTGTGACTTGGCTTCATACTTTCACTTAGAGAGGAAAAATCTCTGAAAACTAAGCTGACACTGTTTTATGATTTGATCTTTAACAGCTAGGCCTCCATATGGAAAAGCTTTAGAATTTGTCTGGAAAATTTAACCCTTTTTTAAGACTTTTGAAAATTTACCAGAAAACTTGCTCTGGTCAATAACTTCACACAGAAAATTTTAAAAATAAGTGAAAAGGGTTCTTGCTAAACTCTAATACTTGGTCCTGATATTATTGTAAATAGCACAACTATGTTAAAATTAACATAAATTAACAGCTACGTTAGAATTAATGGCTATTTACACCATGTAACAACAAGACCTGAAGAGATTTGCACATGGCTAATATCTGTATTATTCCACTCATTTCTTCCCTGTCAAATACGTTTGTATCAGATGCTGGCTTGCTTATTTCCCGTTGTGCTTATGTCTCTTCCAGCCACTCTGCACAGAGGGCAGTCTTTTTTCGCTTTGCTTCCGAAGGAAGTAAGACTCAGGCAATTGCACTGTCTGCCTGCTTTGGAAAGCAGACGAAAGGGGAAAAGCAGAAAAATATTACTAAGGCTTGGAGACTGCTGTTAGCCGAACTAGCGTGAGGAGGTGTGTGCATGCAGCGCGGAGGAGCTGACAGCCGGCGCAGGAGCGGCCCCGCGGGCGCGGAGCGCCTGCTGCTGCCCCTCGGGTACACGTCGTATGGGCTGCCGTGGGTGAAGGGACTCCGAGGCATGGAAAAACACTGGCAAATCGCAGTCCTTGCACCTTTTTTTTTTTTTTTTTTTTTTTGTCTTTGGAAATAACTAAGCTTTTCTGATAAGTTCTGAATATGGTTTGCTCCTGTTCCACACTAATGTCATACTTTTATACTATTTATTTTGAAAACCAAGGCAGGAACGAGATAACAAATATTATTCAAATATGTTTGATCTTCTATTGTTTAACCTACAGGCCAGGGACTTTTTAATTTGGTCCCCCATAAAACAAATGAAAGAAAAGTGGAACCAGAGGAAATCTTTAGCCATCTTTCAGATCAGGATGAAATCTGTGCCTGGACGGCTCATGAGCTTTCCCAGCTTTTGTTAGTTTACACTGACTTGTTTTGAATGCTCTATTTTCTTAAATGCTTTTCAAGCTATTATATCATTCTCTATTTTCACTGTGCTCCAGTCACGCCTAAAACTGTTACAATCAAGCCAAGTATATATGTCCAAAGAAAACACATTTTTAAGACAGAATATGACAGTGATCCTCTTCAGAATACATACTTTAGTTTTCACACTCAAGTAGTCCCACTGAGTTTCAGGCTTTTTCAAGATTAAGTGTCTTTTATAACTCTTTGCACAATTAGGGACAAGAAGAAGGATCCATGGACTCAGAGTTCTTATGGGTCTTATGCTCTGTTGCCATCAATTTGCAAATATTAAAATGTCAGCTACTGTCATGCCTGATATTAGCAACAGGAAAATTGTTAGCATTATTCCAATGCTTCAAAACAGAGCATTCAACACTACAGTTGGGAAAAGTTATAAGTATGGAGGCTTGTTGTGACTGAAAGAACACAGGAAAAGAGGACAGCCTGGAATGAGTGAAATTGGGAGAACTGAGTGGAAGAGGCTGAAAACAAAAGAGTAATTTTATTTTAAAAAAAAAAAATCTATAAGAAAATAAGGTAAGTAAAAGGCAAGGTTGGCAGAAAGTTTATTGACCTTGCAAAACTGATTTCTGGAAACTTAAGTCAGAACCACTTCAGGTGGGAATGTAATGCTTTATTTAATTTTATGTGTAAATGTTACTATCACCTGATCTCTTACAAACCATGTAACATGATGTAATAAGACCCAAAACTCATTTGCACCAGAAGTACTGTTTATTCTCAGATATTTGTTACTTTCAAAGAAAAAAAAAAAAGAAAGATACAGATTTTGGGGGAGCTGCAATACAATTACTCACTGTACTTGAACATTAATGAGGTCTAGTTGTACTCATGGTTTGGAGAATGACTGATTCATAATGCAGAAAATGGCATAGTTTTTATATTAAATACTGGTCAATGTTTTTTAATAACTCCCTTGCTGTGTGACTGCAATGGAGTTCTGCCTTCAGCTTCAGTATTTCTTCTAGTACTTTTGTCTCCTAAAGAGTGAAGTCAGGATTCCTCAGAGTAGGACTCTCTGCACCCTTTTTCTCCCAGATATAAGAGTACAAAGTCATGTGGGGCCCTGGAATAGCTTTTTTACTCTTTCTTGAAAAACTCACTTATTTTGCATTGGATCCTACTCCCTTTTTTAGCTTTTGAGAGCAGAACTGCAAACTGTTTGTTCTTCATCTCCATAGTTGGGATGTCTGGACTTTGTGGGTAATTCCTTCTGGTTGGTTATAAAGTAATCTCAAAGTCAAGATAGCTTGTTTGAATGAGGGTAGAGAATGTTTACATTGTCTTTCTCAGGCAAAGGTGTACTTACCTGTTGCTAAACTTCAGCCTTACTGCTGTTCTTAGTATCAATTTACCAATCCAAAAGGCTTAGCTTGGGATTTTTTAAAGTCAATCTTATATTTTTTTTAAGATTGATTCAAAACTAATGCAAATATTTCCATGCTCACAAGAAGATTTTTTCTATCTTTTTGTGGGCTTGAAAATATGCCTCATACTGAAAATGCAAGGTGGCTTTTATGCTACGCTGAAGTCATTCTTGATATTTATTATGTTGAATAGAGACACTTTAGCAAATGAGAGGATCCTCAGAAGATGCCCTATTTCACAGAGGAGTGGGAGGACTCCCTGGATGAAGATAGAAAACAACTCTGACCACTTACATTGTCAGTTCTTTTAGGAGCACTTTTACTTTGCAGAATAAAATTCCAAACTTATCACTAGTTAGGTATGCATAGTAGTAATTGTTGAACTCTTCAAAGAAAACAATGAATATTGTTGAAGTTTTAGTACAATTTGAAGTTTTAGTACAATTTGTAGATATTCTTCGGTGCCCTTCAGCAGCCCCTGGGTCAGTTTTGCATGAGACATCTACCAATAACAACAGGAGAGAGATGGAGAAGAAAGCAGAATACAGAGACCTTGGGATCACTTAGAGCAAATTATCAGGTCAGCTGGGGTACCTCTGCAGTAATTTTGTGGTTATTTGTCAGTAAAACACATACTTGGGTTTCACTTACTTCTTTTGCAATTTGATGATTTCACAGATGGGATAAAACTGAAGTGCTTTTTCCAGCAAAGCAGAGGGCATTACAGCTGACCTGCTTTTTCATTTGAGCATGGAGAGAGAGCTCTCACTTGTGTAACCACCAAAAAGAAGAAACACAGGTAATCTGATGCCTGGGGTGGTCAACTAAAGACAGAGACTAGACAAGAATATGGGAATAAAGGCAGGTATTTATTTGAAGGGCTTTCAAGGTACACCCTGGGCAGTCAAAAGGCTGTATCCAGGATAGATCCCGAGTCATGAGCTCTTCACACTTTTGCAAGTTTGGTTCATTTGCATATCAGGGTTAATTCTCCAATTAAAGCTTCAGTTAATGATGTAATTTCCCCAAGTTTACCCCCCTTCTTAATATGTTAGTTTGCACATTTTGGGCCTAGGACAATCTGGATGTCCTTGAAGAGCAAGCTCAGAGAGGCTTGTTGTGTCTAACTAACATGAGAGAACAGTAGCTAATAGACTACAAGAAACTTCAAAGTTGAACACTAGGATTTGAAAAATACAAAAGCTAAAAACCAAGGCATCAAAACATTTAGAATTATTTTAGCTGAAGTGAATATTGCTGTAGCCATCCTTTCACACACATCCTTTCTTCTAGCCTTCTCTTAAATTCTGATGAATTAATGAAAGGATTTGAGTCTTTTCATGTTTATTGGGTCAAAGCCAGTCTTCAGTGCAAGAAAATGTAAAAGAATAAGAAGTTATTTATGTGAGTAATCCCTAGAAATGGATGGATCTTTTGTGATAAGCTCTCATAGTTTCAGTAGGAGTAGTGTACAGTAGGATAAAGGTCAGGAAAGTGTTTCAGCCTGTCCCATTTGAAATCCAGACTGACAAGTGTGTTACTTCCATAGCACAGGAGTATGTCAGCAGAGCTGTTTCAACAGAGAGTAGACACTGCTCATCATAGCAGTGTGTACCTGCAGGCATTCAGGTGGAAATTTTTGGATATTGGACCTTTTGGACCCATTAGGAGAGAAAGTTCTCATTAAGTGATTATTAGATTTCAGCTTCCCTGGGCTTCATGGTGCCAGAGGAGCAGAAGAAGCCATGGGCCAAATATTTCCAGTGCTTTCACATTAAGGAAATAATTTTTCCTCTGTAGGGGACTTGATTCGGGTTTTTTTTGGTGAGTGTTTTTGTTTGGGTTTAGTTTGGCTTCTTTTACTTGTGATACCTGTTTCATGGCAGACTGTGCCTCCTGACACACCCCAGCTGGAAAACGTGTGGCATTATAAGAGTTTCCAGAAGTAGACATTCTTGGTAAAATGTTAAAACAGAGACAAAAATAAATGACCCATCCTTCCTAAAACAGTAACATTCTCAAAAAGATGCTTGTGTGTATTTGTGAGGAGAGAGAATCAGACCATGATTTATTAGGAAGACATACTCAAAAATCTTCACCTGATAGTGAAATTTCAAGCTTATATTCTTCTATGTGATATCTTGTCTTTGTTATGGTATAAGGGTATAACACCTCAATACCTAAGATTTCTTCCTAGGTTAAATTCCCACTTGCATGTGAATTCAAAAACCCTTTGCATAGGGCTTGGATAATATCTGTGTCCTACTTAAACATTACCTGTTTTTTTACTCGAAGCTGAGTGTAAACCACCTCTGCATATCACACCGCCTGCCTGTGCAGAGCTGTGTCATATAAAAAAACAGGAGCA
>JACBWW010000028.1:9697952-9726544 GCA_020086605.1 Lanius collurio | reverse complement strand
AAAGAAAGAAAGAAATAAAGAAAGAAAGAAAGAAAGAAAGAAAGAAAGAAAGAAAGAAAGAAAGAAAGAAAGAACGAAAGAACATCTTTTCAGTCAACAGAGAAGAAAAAGTGTTTAAATATGGCCAGGATTTGACATGACAATGCGGAGGTAACTGAAAACAGTGTTTCTTCAAACAACAAGTGTTGCAAAACTGCTGCCCAGAACTCCAGATGTTTAGTCTTTCCCTCACCAGCTTCAATGAAATATGACATGTAAACAACACAATACACTCTCTACAGAAATAAAGTAGATGAGGAATGTCCAAGAGTGTGGCTGAGGAGCTTTGCCCGGGTATGAGAGGGATGGATGGAAACACCCTCCCCAGAGTTTCCGTTCCTTTCCCCTTTTCTCTCTCTCCATGTGCCAATTTGTATTCCATGGTATGATGAGTTACAGAAGGTTGTGAACCAGCACAGCATGACCTTACTTCATACCCCTGTGAGAAGGCTGAATGCAAAGGCTGTGTGCCTAATTCCCCAAGTACAGTGTGGGTCATAACCTGTTGTTTGGTTGTAGTAGTGCCAGAACAGACATTTTTCTTGTCTGGATTCCAGTAATATATCTCACAGCTTGCCATTTTTTTTTCATTACTTGGCTAGTCTATCTTCTCAGCTTACATTTTCCCCAGTACTGCCGGTCTCTCAGTTGGCTACTAGGCTGTTGAAATCTGTTGCAATCATTCCCCTCATGATGATGTGGGAGAATACAAGGCTGCGGCTGGGGAATTAGTGTGTGAATAGTAGAGGGAAAGAATTACACATGCTTTGTGCAAGCAGACCATTGGCTCACACACGGTTGCTATTTCTCCAGAACTTTCCCCTGGCTGTCCTTGCACAGTCCTGGGGAAAAAAAAAAAAAAAAAAAAAGACAGAGTTTTCCAGGATTCTTCCATGGTGAGATCGCCCTGATCCTAGGTGGAAATGTGGGAGTGTGTGAGAGCAATGCCATGTGTAGACTGATCAGAGGAAGCTTGTCCCTGCTTTGTTGCTCTGGAAGACTTACACCTATTCTGGCCCTTCTCACAGTCCAGGTTTGTTTCTGTCGAAAATCTGAAGCAGAGTAAATGGTGGTGTATTTTAATATGTGATTACAGATCTGTAAATCACTTTGTGTGATATTCAACGCAAGTTGCTGGGAAAAGATGTGGTGAAAGAATGCACAAATAGTTACTTTCTCCTAATATTTAGATAACCCTGTTTTTGTGCTATGCATTAGGACCAGTAGGTGTTTGTGTACGATGTCAAAATCTTGAAGAAAATGAGGAAAAGACGGGTCCTTTTTAAAAAAGCTGCTATTTATTTTATCTTTTAGAGGAGTAAAGTTCTCTTGCTGAGTGTAAGAAAAGTTCTCAATGACTATGTTTGATCAAGTTGTACCAGATGCATGTATCTCATTCCAATTCCTCTCTGCAGACATCCGCTGCACCCTAATTGTAGGTATGGCATGAAATACAGAAGATTGTCTATTTCATGTCTCTTCAACAAGAGGAAAGTGAAGTCATGTCTCAAAATACATTTTGATTTAATTTTGAAAAATATCCTTTCCTTTTTGGGTTAGGAGTTGAAGTTTCCAGTAGTTGATGACAGATCAATTTGTTTCTTTATATCTCATCTACTCTCCACAAATATTTAAAATGCTTTACCTGTGGACAGAACACTGAACAGTAAGGGAGATATACCACAGGGATTCAGTGTTGAGGCTTTTTTTTACACTAATTGTGATTGCTTCAGCCAGTTCCTTCTCTTCCTAGAGTCTTAAGTTGTTCCATGTCAAGCTGGAAGTCCAGCAAAGCGTGGATGCGCTATCAGCTGCATCAGCTCTCAGGTGTAAGAGAACAGCAGGCCTAAAGTGGCTGTTCTGTAACACCCTTGGGAAGCTTCAGGGGAGATAGGAACAGGGGGTTTGTCAATGCAGAGGGGGGAATTGTACTATGGGACTTGCCAAAGGTGTTTGGTGAAGGAGGAAGGAAAGAGATTGTGGGGAGTGTGGGACCATTGTTTACCTCCCCTCAGAGCAGCGTCATGCTTGTAGATAACACACCTGCACAGTAGCCCACCTGTGCACTTCAGTCTAAGAGACAAGTGCCAGATTCTCAAGGGAAAACATAAGAATTCAGCCTCTGTAGTTATTTTATTGAACACTGAATAGCTAATTCAACAGCTTAGGACTGCCTTCCTGCTTATTTTCTGTCTCAATTTGAACACAGAGATCTCAGTTGAAAAAATAGAATTTGAAAGGTTTTACCAGAGCCTAAAAATGACAATTTATGGATAAGAAATAATTAAATTAATGTGGTAGACACGGTGTTGAAGATTTTGGCCTAAATTTCTGGTAAATCTGGGGGAAAAAAAAAGGAGGCCAAAAATATTATGTCCAATTATTTTACAAATTATTTTTGAGGTACTTCAGGCATGAACTGAAAGTCATTGTAGAGACAAAAAGCTCCTCTCCAGGAAAGTTAAAAGTCTAGATAAAAAAATCATACAGTCTGCTGTAGATAGCCAATGGGGAAGGAATTTTTTTAAGAATAAAATAATCAGTAGTAAAGCTCAAAGAAGAAAAACAGGTGTCCTAACTGCCTTAGGTAGAAGATAACATTACCTCACCTGCTCCAAGGTCAAAACTCCATAGTTTTGTCTTGTCTTTGTCACATTGTTGGAAAAGTCTAGAAAAGGATTTTGATCATTTGGCAACAGTTTAGAGGAAGCCAATGAGGACAAACTAGAAAATGTAGCTGATGAAAGAGAGCTACAAAACAAGTTATTTAGTCTGCAAGATAGTAGAAGGGGAAGAAAGCAATACTCTAATCTGTGAAAGCCTTCTGCACAGACAAGGGGGATTATTTGCAGTCCCTTCCACTACAGATGTTTAAAAAAAATAGGAAGAAATAAGACTCAGGTTCAGCACGAGAAAGGGCATTATAGTTATAAGGGTGGAGAGTGGACTTAGGGATTGACTGGACTAGAAGTCATGCTGTCTCTCTCTACTCACTAGAAATATTTAAAAATCCATTAGGTTGTCAGGAATGATGGGAAGTATTTTTCTGTCCTTATGAGGCAGCTGTATAGACTAGTCCTTAAGGTCCCTTCTAACTCATCATCTATATACTGAAACCCTTAGCAGGAAGAGTTTTGTCTGTTGCATCTAAAATAGGCTCTAGGGTAACACCATGACAGTGATTGCTATTGTGTGTGTGTGCACATATAATAATTTGTCCAGGTATGACTAGGAGATGGGAAAGCTCACTCTTCGAGTGACAGACAGCCAAGGAGCTCATCTCACCATCTTCCCCTGTTGCCTGTCTGTGGGTGTCACACCCCACAAAGAATGTTAGAGTGCAGTATTATTCTTAGTGCCCAGGTAGGGGTTACCTCTTGCACAGCTAATGTGTGCATCCCTATTTCATGATCCAGGGAGATGATAGCCAGCAGGCCACAGCCAACAGACCTGGGACTATCATGCAGCACCTTAAAATTTCTTTGCAGTGTGTGAAACTTTTGTGCCTGATATTTTTCCTGATGGATAATTCTTTCCTTTGTGTGCAGGTAGTCAGTGGCCAGTGTTTCCTCCCAGCTTCCTCTCAGCACTTCTATGCTTTTACTCCCTGCAAATGCTTTCTGTAACTTTTGCTTCATTTCTGCTTGTTTGTATGTCTTCAAGTGTCATCAAAAGCTGACCATGAGTTCAGGCCAGCTGTTCCAGTTTTTGGCCCTGGTGCTCATTCATAACTACCAGTCTACCTGGATTGTCTTTTTGTCTCTGACCACCCCATCTAATGCATACAGGCTTTCTGTCTTGCCTGAGAAAGAGGAAGAATTGCTCTTTTTTTTTCTTTCCAGGAGGGAGAATCAGGTGAACTAGATTATTCTTCTAGTCAGCAGTGCTTACTTCCTCATTTCTGTGTCTGTGTGACTACTTTTAATTCCTCAAGTTGCATAGGACTGAAGAGATACAGCTTCATCCAAAGTTCCATATTTTCTTTCACCAAGGGGTCAGGGGCATGGGAGAAATCAAAGGCCAATAGCAGGAACTTTTTCAAAGCTTCACACACATTGGAGACAGCTGCTGAAGTAAGGGAGGCAAGCAGGGAAAGATAATGTTTATTGAGGGCTTCTATCCCACTACTGAAAAATAAATATGGTCTATTCTTCTGCTACGGAACACACTCATTAAACAGATTAATTACTCCTCATGGACAGATACTTTGCCTTGCTTCCCTCACTTCAGAGGAGTTGCAGTGATTTATGCTTGTAAGAGGTTTGCCCCACAAATTATAAAAATGATTGGGTAATACTATCTTATTGTACTCCTTGCATTCAGAGAGCATAAGATTGCAGCCAGATGTCCAGACACAGAAGATATAATGACAAAAAAGTCATTTCAATGTGTAGATGAACTGAATTCACAGCAAAAATTATACTAAATAAGGGGAATGCTGCTGCAGGTGCTTAGAACACAGAATAAATAAAAGTTTGCGCTCCCTGTTGTGTGGATTGGAGCTTGTGAAATATTATAGTATTAGGGAGAGATTTGCCTCCTTTGATTCATTAATTTCACTTTATGGTGCTTCATTTCCCCTTCCAATCATCTGTCAGTTATTTTTTTGCCACAACACCCCTTGAAATGTGGAAGTGTTTCAGATCCAGGTCTGGCTCTTGCCCTCTCTTCTACTCTGTCTGTGACCTTAGGACTTCAAAACTATTTTCTTTCCTGAGCCAGGAAGAAGGGGGCAGCTGGCTAGGACCTTGCACTCATCTCTGTTTGTCCACCTATAATATGTTTGCTTTTCTTTTCCAGCTGCAGTTTTATCTTTCCTCCTTCAGTCACTCATTATTTGGCACTTACATTGTGGGCTCTGTTCTCCACTTATTTAGCATGTGCACAACACTTTGCTTCAGAGGGGTTTATGGTTCTAACAGAGAAGAGAGCTTGAATTGGTGCTGGTGCTTGCAAAGACACATTCTAGCAAACTAAGTGGGAGTTGTTTCAGGTGGTGAAAATTCTGTAGAAATATAAGACGTTTACTCATGTCAAGTTAAAATTATTTTAAAAGAAAGAGGAAAAAATCCCCAAAAGAATCCAATTGAATATATCTGTCAACATGATTGCTGGAAGGGAGAAGGGAGTGCTGAATGGCTGCAATCCCAATCCTTTGCATTGTAATCAGGCTGTGACAATGTAGTTATTTTATCACCTTTCTTATTGTGATAAGAAGCCAGATATAGATTCCTGAAGCTATAGATTCCTGACTAGCAAGGCAATTAAGTCAGATGAAATCTAGATATGGTACAGGGACAATGTCAAGTCTCTGTAAAATGAAAAGGACTACCCTGCTGTGTATTGTATTGATTGTCTTTATTTGGCACTCTAGTTCAGAGGTAGATAGGGCAGGTGAATAGGAGATTCCATTCCTCAGTCTCCACCTGCAGATACGTAGCTGTAGTTCTGGTAATTTAGAAGAATTTCTTCACCAAATGGAACACAGAATGGTAGCTTAATGTACTGCAGTGTCAAACAGGTCTCCATCAGGTACTATTATTTTCAGGCACAAACACATTCTCATAGAAGTCCATTCTGCAGGTTGCAATGCACTCTGACCTTAGTCCAGTAAAGTAATTCAACATATGCTAAACTCAGATATGTTGATCTTACTGTGTTTTCTTGCATGCCTAATATGAAGCACATGCGGAATAGCTTTGTTGGATCAGGCTCAGGGTGCTTTGCAGCTTGCACAATGGGATCCATCACTCACACAGATAATCAAGAGTTTGAAAGTGTTCATAAATTAGCAACTAGTGATTTACTATAATAGCTAATAGCTATTGTTTCTCTTGAAAGCAAAGCAAAGAAATCCATTTTTTAACAGAGTTCTCTTTCTAAGGTCACTTCTTGTGACCTTAGACCTTAGTCATTGGCATAGCAGGGCCGAGAAAGAGACCTCTGCATGGACAGCAAACAGGGTCATTTTTGCTATGGGCTGGGGAGGCTGGCCCAACTTTAATTTGCTTTTGGAATTGCCCCTCAACCCCTTTATGGTTTACAATCCAATATTCAGATGGTACCCCCAGACATTAAAAGTTCTTAATGTAAAGATAGGAAGGATCTGCAGGATGCCTCACTGAGTCTGAGCTGTGTTCCCCAGCGTGCCACTCTCGTCTGTGCCCACAAGCATGCACACATCCATAATCTCCTTATGTGAGATCCTCTTTTCTTAGCAAGGGAAAAGGGATGGGTGTGTCTAGCTGGGATCAACACATCTGAACACACTGGGCTGCTGGCACACCTCATGTGACAGAATCTGCTGCTGTCACCATGGTTGCTCTGCTCCCTTCAGATGCATTGCTAAATGAAAAAAAGATATGTTGTAGAAACTTCAGGCAAGTCTTAGGGTAAATGAGAGTAAGCATTATTTAGTAAATAATGAACTGAAGCCCTGGGTTTAACCTTTTGTTAAACTATCCTTCTTCCATATAACCTCGTTTACTTGAATCTGCATTTCATTATAAGATATGACTTGGCCCTATTTTTTTCTGTGATTGAGCTGCATCTGCTGTCACACCATACCTGCTCACTGCTCTGATTATTCATTACCTGAAATTTTCTAGGTTTTTTTCTTACCATCCACAAAATCCTTGTCTGATCCACTGAAACAGACATTAACTAGACATAGATTAATTCAACAGAAATTCTGGATAGCCATGGAGGCTAGAACATAAATGTATTCAATGTATTCAACTACTTATTACATATTTTAACTATATATATATATATGTATATAACCTTGTAGAGAACAAATAGAAGTAATTCTGGATCAGCAAGCCTAGAAGTGGAAAACTGAATTAACAAGCTTTTATTTCTGCCGTTAAAATGCCTATTGAAAAGTGACATTTGCATACTTTTTAGTTCTGTGTCTGTATCTGTGTAAGAACCCGTTGTTTCATCTTTCTATTCATTTTTCACTTCATTAGCCATTATTAGAAAGATTCTGCATCAGCTCTGTCTGTTATGTCTTAAAATTACAGCGGACACATGCAGTATTTTCAGAGAGACACTGCAGAAGTTTCTTCAGATGTGCTAGAAATATCCCCTTCATTCAAATGTGCTCCAGCATCAGATTAGAGGGGGGATATAATCCCATCTGAAGGCTTCCTGACCAGGTCAGGAGATCCACCCAGCATTTTAGGCCTGTCAGTCAGACTTGCTGCGTAACTCAGAAGAGAGAGTTTTGTCTAGTCACTGCTCCAGTATTTGACTGAGCTTGCTCACCTTCCACAGAAGCCTTTAGCCTTGGCTGATGCTCTGAGAGAAAAGTGGCCTGCCATTGTGTGACCACATAACCTTGCTCATTGACAAGACTCTTTGCCTCTCTTGTGATGGAAGCTGGTTGGTTTCAGATTGTGACTGTTGCTTCATGTTATGTGACAGATAAGGATCATGACCACTTGGTTTTTCACTCTCCATGGAGATCATTGTACTGACCATGCTGCTAAACTAACTGTAGGCAGAGTGTGGTGAAGCTGAAGAAGTAGCCTGTGCATCTGAGCATGTCAATATAAAAAGCATTAGTACATTGGTGTTACTAAAAAATTAACGTCAGAAGTTACTGACAGAGATGTCTTGTCCTCAGCATTTGTACCATTACATGCAATGACATTTTCCTTTTACCAGCACATGATTTTGACCACTACACAGTGCCTTTACATCCTACGTGCTGAGTCTCACATGCTGAGAACAGAGAGGGAAACAGGCAGAAATTCTGTTTGCCCCAGTCAGCTAGAAAGGTAGAGATGATCAAGATCTGATCAAGAGACATTAGCAGTGCCTTTGCCCCCAGTACCACCCTGTGCCACTGTGATGGCCAGCAGCTTTTGCAGAAACAGGGGAAGGGTGGAGGAGAGGAATAAAGTCCTCCTGCAATATAGTGGCTTTCTGACTGCAGGCCTTTGAAGCACGTGGGCTGTGTCCAGCCCTCCATCCTCCAGCACCAGGTGCCAAAACGGCAGCAGTCTGGGAGAGGGAACCCAGATGACAGCCTGGAGCATGAACCCTTCTGGTGCCCCGACTCTTATGTGAAAGCAGCCAATTTCCTTATGCATCAGCCAGCAAGCAGCTGAGCAAGAGCAAGGGGATCCTCGGTTTCCAGTCCACTTGCAAAATGCGCTTTTAGAGACTAGGAGAACAGTCCCACAAGACAGCATCACAGCAGTAACGTGGTGAATATGGGGTCTCTGGTGCCTCTTCCCCACTCCTGCCATTGCTCTGACAGAAAAACTCCGTAAGTAACTAGGCAAATAGTAAATAGGAGGTCAATCCAGCCATGCTGTCAAAGTTAGTTATGCGGAAGATCCCTTGGCACCCCACCAGGCACCTTGTTGATAGTCAGTGTTCTGGAGGATGCTCAACTATACATGCACAGACTACAAATGATGTGTCTGTCCCGTGGATGTCAGAAAGCTCCTCTGAAATCATACTAAGCTGAAATTTCTTCACTTACCCTTCCAACCCTGCTCTAACCTAATTTTTATTTCTAAAAATCTATTCCCCCCCCCCCAAAATAATAAGTAGTGGGGCCAAAATGTTGAACTAACATGGTTTTGGCTTTTTTACTTTCTGCACTTAAGTAACATTTTAAAGCTCTTTTGTGTGGCATAACTACAGCTGATGGGTTATACAGCTTTTTAATTTTTTTTTTATTAAAAAATGTTTTTTGCTTTGGAACTCACAGGTAGCAAATATCATTTGGTTTTCTTTTACTAACCTGTTTTGATCTGGCGTAGTTTCAAAGACTCTTGACAGGTATTTGATATAAGATGCTGTGATTTGTGCTTTTTTAATTGTCCTAGGCCACAGAAATAGTTAATATTACCTTGTCATCCTTTGGTGCTCAAGGTGCCGTTCGTTAATACCTCAGTGCGGTGTTTTATTCAGACTCATGAAGTTCTTCTCGTGGTACATGCCAGTGCAGGTAGGGAGTACAGACAGAGCACTAGTACCATCCTGTTAGAAAGTTCAGGGAAATGCTGGTTCTAGATACCTGAGTGGGAAAAAGGGGCTCTAACAAGCTGGCAATTCAGCACGATAAACAAAGGGAGGCAAAAGGAGTTTTGTCTGGGAGAGAGCAGATTCTGTAGAGCTTCAGTGAGTGTTGCAAGGTGGAATTGTGGAGCAAACCAGTTGTGCCTTCCTCTGCTTGGCCCTTGGAGAGGGGCAAAATCTACTTGCAGAGCACTTGAAGCTGGCATCTCAAAACAACCTGTTTCAAAGGGGTTTAAGTCTTGTGCTTAGCAAGGGAAAATAAAAGGGTGAGGGAGAGGAGTGGGCAGGAGTGGTTTATGGGAGGGGAGGGTATCACAAAAGAGGATGAGAGGTACTTTGTCTGTGGGATTCTTTGCAGGCCCTTGTTTGTGCTGGAGAAGAACTCTGTACCACACAGGACACAAATGAGTGCTGCCATCCCCCTTCGCACCGTCCTTCACATTTCAAAGCTCATGTATAGCTGTACTGACAGCAACGATCCTCCACTCAGTAAAAAACCCCAGTAGCTGCCAGCCACGTGCCTTCCTTTCAGCTGAATATTTGTTCTTCTCTTTGAAGCTGCCAGGGTAGAGGTCTCAACTTCCCATGCAGGAGACAATTCATGCTCAGTTCACAGCTTGTGACCACAAGTTGTTATGCACAAGGGTGACAGTCTTGAAACAAATATTTTTCTGCACTTCAGAACTTAGAGAAATTATCCAGTGCCTTGTGGTGTTGTTGAATTTGTAGATCCAAATGGGAAATCATCACTGAATATACACTATTGACAGGAAGAATTTTGTGCTGTCTCTGGTTGTCATACACACTTTGTGCAAGTGCTATTTAATATTAATGGTCACATTCCTAAATATCTTTTCTTTTTTTTAATTATTGCACGGTTTCTTTGGTCTTTGGTTCCCTCTTTAGCAATATGTTGCCAGTGAAGTACTAGAATGGGTTAAAAAAGAAAAAGGAGGGAATTCCTGCACTTTCTCTACACAGTAGCAATCTTAATTATCCTGTTTTCTGGAAAAGCAGCAGACTCCTAGTGTCTCCAGTGGCCATCGTAGCTATACAGACATGAAGAAGAGACAGATGTGACCAACTGCCTATCCCATGTTTTTCTAGTGGAATAGCTTTGCATTACAAAGTCATATAATGTGGATTATTATTTGTATGTGGATATAGCTGTGTAATCGTCACTGTAAGTGAAAAATAGACATATGACTGTGACTTAAACAAATGAGCAAGGGCTTGGCATTTATACTAATGAATGGATATGAATGGATTTAGAGAAATCCTATGAAGCTCTTTCAGTGTCATTCCAATGTCAATGGGGCATAATATCTTCTGAAAATATTTCCTTCTCCAAGGAAACAATCACAGTTTTTTTCTGTCAAATTTTACTTTTCTAATTAAAAGTATTACTAAAGAATCAGTAAACACTAGCACTAGATCAACCACAAATACCAATTGTGAGCTTCATTTCTGAGGCTTCTATGGAAACTGATGAAATGGATGTGATTTTCACTGTTGTAATGAAAAAATAATAATTTATCTTTAGGAAAAACTGTCAAATTCTCTTTATCTATAAGAACAGATGTTCCAATTTGCGCTACATTTATCTTAAGCCATTGAATACATCTAAAAGTTGCGTTTTCTACTAATTTGTTTACCTGTTTGGTCATCACCATTTTACCCTTGCTCTAAGACCAAAAATCTTGGTCTACAACTTTTCTTTAAGAAAGCTTCTGTTCTTCCACCGAAATTTCCTTTCATACATTTTAATTTTTTTCCTCCTCTAGATATCCCACTAGACATTTAATACTGTTGCAGTGAACTTTACAAAATTCTTCATTTTCTGCAATATAACTATTATAACAATATTACAACAATATTATAATTGTAACCATAATGAAGAGTTATTCATACATTTTATGTATATTAATAGCATGTTAATACCATTTTCAATTTTCATATCATTTGTCCATCAGTCTTTATGTGAGTATCTTGTTGTTGCAGTCACACTGCATTGACCGTGTTGAGCTGAAATAAAACACCAAATAATAAAACCTTTTTGCTGGAAAATAATGGCTGTATTATATTTAAATATCTCAAAGAGTACACATTTGTTTAAAATTCTTCAGTTAATTACAAAGCACAAGACTTCTCCACACTTTCTTGTCTTCAGCTCCAAAACATCTACAACCAAAACCATTAACATTTGCTTCTCATTTTCATAGGCTTTCCACCCTGGTCACTTCATTGCAACCATACTCATGAAATGTCAAGCCTATCAACTCCATAAAAGCTCTGAAATGAAACCAAAAAATTTTTCTGAACCAGGTGCACTGCCCTCCCTTAGTCAGAGATCATACTCAAGGCATTTGTGTCCCTGTTGGTATTTCTAGCAGCTCCAAACTCTGGCACTCCTGGACCCTCAGCAATGAGTTTTCCACTGTAGTTGATGCACCGTTCATTGCTTTAATGATGTTTTGTCTCTGTCTCTGTTTGGGGGTACATGCTTGTGACAGAACACACACTCTTGCCATGCAGGAGTGTTTTTTAGAGGGGTACAAAGCTGTTACAGCACCAGGGGTTTTGTAACCCCATCTGTGAGGCTTCTGCATGTAAATAGTGAACACCTTTCCTTACCCACATCCCCTGCTCTGGGAGGTCCATGGGCATCCACCTGTTCTGGCAGGAGGTCCTCCACAGGCTGCAGGTGGATCTCTACTATGTCATGGTCTTCCACGGGCTGCCGGGGCACAGCTCTTTCTCAAAGATCTTCACTATGGGCTGCACAGGAATCTCATCTCTGGTGCCTACAGTACCTCCTGTCCACCTTCTCCATTGATCTGGGTGTCTGCAGAGTTGTTCTTCTCACATATTCTCACTCTGCTCTGGCTGTAATTGCTCCTGTGCAATTTTTTTTTTTCTTCTTCTTAAATGTGTTATCACAAACATGCTATCACTGCCACTGGTGGGCTTGGCCTCGACCAGTGGCAGGTCCATATTGGCAGAATCTTTTCAGAGAAACCACCCCTGTACCCCCAACTTTGCTACCAAAACCTGGTCACACAAAACCAATACACAATATTTGAGAGTTTCTGTCCTGACCTACATTATCCCAGGACATGGTAGCTGAGGAAAAGAAATTTGATCCACTTTCTGATACAATTATAAGTAAACAGAATTATTGAAGACAAGTTTTGGGTTTTTTTTCATTTTAACTTGGTGGGGTTTTGTTTGTTTGTGTTTTGGGTTTTTTCCTGCAGTCTTATTTGCCTCAAGGACAATACATGTTCCAGTACATGTTCCAAGTATAACTGTGTAAGACCTTTTTCTTAGAGAGTTCTCTGACCACACTGAGGTTGGGGATTTTTGTTTGTTTCAGGAGTTTAGAGCAAAGGGACAGAAAGATGAAGTCCAAATCAACCAAAGGTGGCAATAACACCTCTGTGATAACCTATTTAAGAAGAAAAAAGTAGTTATTGTGCAGATGTAACTGTGCTCAGAGAGGAGTGAGAATATGTGAGAGGATCAACAATGCAGTCACCAGTGCCAGTGGAGAGGAAAGGGGAGGAGGTCCTTCCCTTCTCTGCCCTGCCCTGCCTTCCCCTCCCCTCTTCTGCCTTCCTCCTTTCCCTCCCCGTTCCCTTCCCCCTTCCCATTTCCTTTTCTTTTTCCACAAAGATTGCATACAAGGAGAATTCTGCATCTCCTCTGTCAAGGATGACAGCCATGTGTGATTCTTTGTCAGAGCTGTCATTTCAGAAGTCCTTCACACCAGCTCAGATAGAATTCACAAGCTTTTTTTTAATTACTGGGTCAGGAAACTCAAGAAATGTTTATAAGACCTTCAAATTGGAGGCAGACTTGCATGCCTGTGGCAGACGAGGTAAAGGACAGGACACAGTTTCCCTAGGCCAGCACTTCAGGTTCCTGGGATCTTGTTGAGGAGAGTCATCAGGAGTGGGAGTTCATGACCTATTGTCAAATCCTAAGATGATGGTGGTATTATCTTTAAAGTTAGTGTGTGTGTGTGTGTGTGTGTGTGTGTGTGTGTGTGTGTGTGTCTGTGTGTGTAAATAAAAGCCTTTCAGATCTGTTCTTTTGAAAGTAAGCTGCGTACAGGAAGAGAAAGGGAAATACAAACACCAATCACTAAAACAGAAAACAGAAAACAGCACAGAACTTATTCTGAACATATGCCACCACTTTTTAGAAGGTTAAAGACTTAAAACTTTATGGGGCTTGGCAAGACAGGACAATGACATAAACCACTGCCTCCCTTTCCAAATAGAATGTTGCTTCTCATTAGCTGAGGACAATAGGATCAAAAGATTATAAGCAAAGCCTTTGCCCAGTGTAAGAATGTGTGTTTGAATACTTCCCATTGAAAGGCTTTTTGAGGAAGCTTGCTTATTCACAGAAATGGTTCGGAAAAAGACATTTTTCATTGGGGTAACCATGGTTCTCTGATTCATTTTTGCAATAAGCTGAAAAAGTGGACAGAAAATCAGAACTAAATTGGTCAGTCTTTGCTAAGGCCTGATACCAACTCTGTTACCATCTCAAACACCCAGAACTGTGTATGAAAAAACATGGCCTGTAGCTATTCAGAACTGGGTACAAATCCAGCAGTCAAAAAACACTGTTTTATTTTCTTTTTAAAGCAGAGTACCCATGGCAGCATGGAGCTTTGAAGACAGTAGAAATTTGGCTTTGAAATGTTGCTTTACCTTTGTGTGGTGGCCTGTAAGTCATGGCAGAGCATCGGCTGCTTCCTAAGCAGCTGCATTTGCTCTGGGACAGCTGGATGTCTTTAAGAGAGCAATGGGAGCTATTCTAGCCTTCTTCACATGTAAGTCAGACCCTGATGCTGGAAGGCATTAAAGGCCTTTGGGCCACTTCACCTTTTAGTTTTTCAGAAGTTAGAAGCCACTACCACATTGACAAGCAGCTAAATTTAAACTTGTGTGACTCCACAAAAATTCTTTAGTATCCAGTTTCCAAGTTAGACCGAAAAGCAGTTGAGTAGAAACTTAAAGATGTTGTTTTAGAAAATTATTCAGGTTCCTAAGTTCCCACTGTACTTTGATACATCATTGATTCAGCTGTAATATGTTAAATTCATCTGACTAAGAATTGGCTTTAAAATTTATACCTGGATTTAGAATAAAATTGAAGACTCAGATTGTTATTTTTCAATGATTTATCTTCTTCTGTATGAAAGAAAGAATCTCAATGTTTTACTTTTTTCTTTTGGGAAAAGATTTTTTTGAGAATATTTGTAAATTCTTTCTTCAGCATAAGACAGTCGTATTTTATTTTGTTCTTCTCATTTTTGATTTGGTAGACTTCAGCTTAACTTTGATCAGTGAGTTGCAAGTAGATCTGGCAAATAAAATTCTACTCTCAGCAGCCTAAGAAATTAACAATTGATTCAATGAAACAATATTATCAGAATTACTTAGACCTTCAAAATCACTAGTAAATTAATATTATTCTCCATATTTTATTTCAGTACTGGTTCACAGAGATGGCTGTGCCATGTAAAAGTCCCCATCAAAATGCCAAGCATCGAAGAAAACTGAAGTCAGGCTTCCCTTTTACTATTTTTGTCAAAAAAATTGAGCTGAGACTTAAAAATCATTCCCTGAAATGAATGGTAGAATTGGACCAAATATTCTTTCCCTTCTGCTGATTTCCACTTGAGTTCCTACCATGTTATTACCTATGTTGCTTGTTGTTTGTTCTTCACAAATCCATTCAGGAACTCTACATTGTTTTCTTACATATGATTTCATAGAATCATCCCTAAATGGGTACCGCTGACTTAAAACTCCCAGACCAATTTTGCAAACGAGAGTGGCTGCTTAGCAGCTACTCTCCCATGCACTCTCAGAAAATCATTTCCAGGAACTTCTAAGTCATGTTGGCATTTTTAAATATTTTAACATATAAGAGGAAGGCAATATGCCACCCACGTAAGGAAAAAAGAAAAGGGGGTGGAGGAGGAAGAGAGCAAGCAAATATGAGAACTAAAGGCACCAAAAATAAGATTAAAAGATTACTGAGCCAGAAGTTTGAAAAATTAGTGTCCTGTACTGTCACCTCCCTTCCTCTGCTGAGAGTTCCTGCATTTAGTGTCCACTCAGCTAAAAGAATGTACATCTTAAGAAATTAAACACAAAATCTGTTGTCTTATTTTTAAAAGCCCATATAAATGGATCTTTGCTACTTCTCCAAATTTTGTCCTCTAGAGGCTCAGGGTGTGACTTGAATTTCCTTCAGTTGGCACAGTGGGGTGGCAAAGGAGGAGCGAGGACCGTGATTTGTACTGAAAAGGCGACAGCATTGATTGGCATGATTGGCTCTTAAAAGATGTGATTACAGTTTGCTGCAGCTTGTCAGTGTTCATCTCAAGCCTTGCCCTGCCACTCTCAGCAGTCTCTTGCTAAAGCTGTGAGAGTCACAACTGACTGGCAGGATTCATTATAGTTGTGGGATTTCTGCCACCAGTTGGATGAGTTATTCCCAGAAAAATACCCGGGTTGCTGAGTTTAGAAGAAAGGAGTGAAGATGCAGCTCGAACAGGACCAGTGTTGGTTCATGAAGACGTATATGCAAGAACATGGCATTGCCTTCTGGCAGTGAACATACATCAGAGGAAGTGCAGAAGGATCGCTGTTATGAAAATTGAGTGTCCAGGACTCCTTCTCTCTGAACAAGATCTCAACCAGCTGTGGTCAAGAAAGATGGAAAGGCCTGATGGCCATTTTTTATAACCCTCCAGATAGTTTCCAGATTTTCCAGTTCATGTCCAGAGAGGGGATTTCCACTGCCATTTGCTATCAGGAAGTGAAAAAAGTCTCCTCCCATCCCACAAAATCCCTTTGATCTTTAAAAAGAAACACATCTGGTGTGTGTTCAAGTGCCTTCTCAGTTGCCTTAGGTCAGCAGCTCACAGGCTGCAGCCAGACGAGCCCATTTCTCTTGGGCAAGTGTTTTGGCCAGGTTTGGAATTAGGAGAGCACGTGGGCTGGCGGGGCTCATTTTCTCTGATGGTATCACTTTCCATCCTTCACATGGGATGCCATCTGGAAGTGCCCTGGATCCTGCATCTCTGGATATTTGGACTGCTCATGTCTAAAGCAACAGTAATGACCTTATGCAGCTGCAGGTAGTGATTTTTAAGTTTTTGGCCATTCATCAGGTGCTACTAGTATTTTTCAGTCATCACTGTGCTGTACAGGTCTCCCAGGGTTTATAACACCATTCAAGATGAAGATGATTAATAACAAACATCATCAATCCCTTATAAGGAACAGAACCAGCTATAACTCTTGCCTCAAAATGAAGGGTTAAGTTCTAACCTTCTTCTAAGTTGGAAACTAGTCAATAAAATAAATCCTTAAGAATTTTATTCCCTTCCTTCTTAATTCCCCTGTCTAGATTTGCTGAACGATAGCTTAATAATTTATTTCCTACCCACTCATTACTTTATTTCTTTTCCCTAACACTCAGTAGAGAAGTATTTATGATACCCAGACTCTCCTTCCCACAACATCCTTATTAATTTTTACCTAAGTTAGAATTACTAAGCCTTTCTCATCTAGTCTTCCATCTGGAAAGAATAGTCAATCCTGTAGGGCTAGTTTCTGCAAAATTAGCTCCCCTTGAGCTAGTTAGAGCTAGTTATTCCCTTGCATGGTCTGCAAGGTTCAGCTTTCAGTAAACAAAGTGAATTTACATGGGTCTGCTTTGTCAATTGCAGCCTTATGTTCAGGGCACCACAGCAGTGTGGTGGTGTAGGCTGAGATTTGCTAAGGGGAAAGATGAATGTATGATGATTAAGGCTGCTTGACATGATTGCTCCAGAGCATCTAGCTTTTCTCTTGAACAAGCCATGTTTTGTAAATTACATTGTATGAAATGTATTATTTTACACCAGTCATCTGTAAATCCAAGTCCAGTGCTCCACTTCTAGGTGTGTAGGGCTCCAAGATCTTAAGTTACAGAGGTCCATGGTCTTCAAAACTCATGTAAGTCTACCAGCCTCTCCTGTGTCCTCCTGCATCTCTGTTGTTGGATTCCTGCAGATCCAGGCTGAGGTCGAGTCACCAATAAAAATGTAAGTTTCTAGTGTGTGTGTTGCATCTCCTTGCATCACCTAAAATAATAAAACTCTCACGGCTGCACAACTGGGAACAAATTATGTGTGAGGCAATAAGTGCAGCATAGCTTGCATTACTCCTAAGCACCATGGATGTTACCTCTATTTGGGGATGCCCCAGTTCGATTGCCTGAGTGAAACAAGCAAGCACTTTTGGAGCTGTAATTTCACATTTGTTGTCTGGGCAGCCCTAGCAGGACAACTTTGTTTCCTGGACATTTCATTATCACAGCACTTTCTTTTCCCCCATCTGTTTCACTTGCCTGTCCTGGCTTCCCTGCTGCCTCAGCCTGGTTTATTTGATTTATTGGTAAGTCACTGGGGGAGTTCAAGTTACAGCTTTGAAGTACACATTGACTTAAGGGTCCTTGGCATGCACACATTTCCCCTGTCTAAGCTGCATCAGGCTTTGCCCACTCTCAGAGAGGCCCTTTCCTGAGTAAGGGAACAGACTTTTATAGCTCTTGATCTTTACAAATTACCTGTGGGCTATACATCAGTCTTTGGGTTTTCAACTATTCAGGTCTGGGGTTTTTATTTATTTTCAGGTATAAGGCATGCATAGTAAAGTCAGTTTTTTGAGAAAACTAAAAAAACCTGAGATAACAATGGCTGAATTTTATGCAGCTATATGAAGTTATCCAATTAACATCCTAAGCAATAATCAAAGGAAATACACTATGCAAAACAATGAATAAGATCCTCTTCTAGAAATTTCTCTTCCCTGTTGATGGGCACATTTATTTTCAAATCCTTAAATGTGACTTTCTAAAACCAAAGTTGTCTTATACAGCTTTCACAAGACTGTTTTTTGGAAACCCCCTGCCAGAAAACCAAAAGAAAGAAAAAGTATTTATATACACAAGTCATCAGGGTAACATTGAAGGACATTTGTACAACTCTTGACAGCAAGCATAGAACTACCATCATAACACATTTTTCCTGTGGTGAAGTGGTTGCTTTGGCATTTTTTTTTTATTCTATTTAATGTATAAGCAAACCCTTCATTGACATTTTTTAAATATTCAAAATAAGTAATATATAAGATTGTTTTGTTGTCACTGCAGATATATTTGTGAATACTTTTTTCAGACACACAAAAATCTACAGATTATATTTACAAATGTGAATTCTGTCTTACCCTGAGAAAGATTGTGGTTTGGATTTGGGGTTTTTATAGGAATCTGAGATAGATAAACTTGCTTCGTAACCTTTCTTGCTTATTGGAAAGGTTATGAAGGTTATGTACCTGTTATTATTCTCTTGAAACTTCTCTTGGAAGCACAAAAAAACTAATCTAGATTTTTCAACCCTTTGTCACAGCAGTCAAGATGTTTTGGATGACAAAATTATCTCTGCTGATGCTTTGCATAAAAGCAGAAGCACGATTAGTACCACTTTGTTCCGGTTAGTGCAGGCATCATATGGTATGTGAAGCACTTGTAGGCTGGATTTATAACAAATTCCAAGTGTCAGAGTTCGTGCTGAGGAGTTATGGAAAGTGTAGAAGTACATAAGTACTTCTACATAAGTACATATTGCAACAAGCCTGTTGTGCTTTCCATGCATAAGTCCTCAACCCTAGTGTAGTATAATAACTTTTCTCAAATAAATTGCCAGTGCTATACTACCAAATTGCCAGCCTATGTAGAGATCTGTACATAATACTTCTATGTTTTTCTCCATTGAAAAATATGAAACATTTGGAAAATACTTAAGAATATGTAAGTATTCTACTTACTAACACTTCTTGCCAAATCACCAATGCTTCCTTGAGTATTTGTTTCTTGTGGTACGCAAACTCTGTATGGAATGCTGGGCTTAGCAACATTTGACAAGAACACTTCATCTGAGTCATGCTTTCCTGCCATTCAGAGTGCTTGAGCTTGAACTCTGCTAAGTTCAGAAGGCAATTTGTTTTGAGTCTCAGCAACTGTGTCTGGCAGGAATTAACCCACTGTCTGGCTGGTACACTGTGCTTCTGCTCTGCCTAGGGAATACCTTGCCTAAAATGTGCTCTACAAGTGTTCACCATTATGGCAATTTGAATCTATCAGGAAATACTTAGCAATCAGGAAGCTTGCTGCTGAGATCTTGACCAAATGCTGGAGCAAGCATTTTGATATGCAGTGTGGGATGCTCCCTTTAGTCTAACATTTATATAGCAATAAGCCTGCATGGAAAAGCCTAGGTAGCTCAGATTAGAAAAAAAAAATTGGTTTTTTTGGGCTCTGGATCCTATTTTTCATTTTTTAAATACTCGTGACAGTTCATACACAAACTGATTTCCCAACTTTTTTGACAGAACCCTGCTGAGCATCCAGTCTCCAAGACGGGAAACAACTCACCGCACACACACCCTCATGCCCACAGCACTCTGTGGGCACAGCTATTGCCTTCAGAGATAAGCAGCTGATGCCTCTGGGAATCAGTTTCTGAACCAGCAAAGGTTAATTGTGCCCCACTCCTTCAATTATTGAAACACAGCATGTCTGTGGGGCCCTCTCCAATCTTGTGCAGGAAATGATGAAGTGGGCCATGTAACTGTGCAATAGTTTGAATGCCTCTTGTAATTTCAGTGTTGATGAAACCTCTTGCAATTTCTCTGCTTTTTCCGGGGTCTTCATGGGCACTGGTGAATTATAGGTAGGGACTAGCTAGTGTAACAAAATAAATTGTAAATAAAGCTAGAAGTGTAACACTTGGTTGCCAGGATGTAATTAAGAGATCAATAATAAGGACTGGTGAGATACATTTGTTATGTCTTCAAGATAGGTTCAATAGTGGAAAATGTTATTTTCTTCAAAAGAACTTTGTTAATCTACTGCTAGTGTCCATCAAGCTTCCTGAAAGCAAATTAAGATAATCATGTTGTCCTCTTTGACCTTCAAAATCTATGAATTTCTGAACTGTCTTTTGTAGCAAGTGGTTCTACTATTAAATTGGTTCTAATTATTTATATTTTCTTCTTAGCTGAAAAGTACTTGGTTATGTGTGAGCCTATGAAATAAAACTATCTCCTGATGTGTCCAACCTGATGCTGAAATCTCCCTCTTCCCATAACTTTCAGAGTTGCTATTGAGGGCAGAAAACCATGGACTACTTTTCCTACAGCTGCCTAGCTTGGATTTCTGTGCCAAGAGGCCTGTAGGACAGAAGCTCTTTTTACTGAGGGAAAGCATGTGGTATTAATGAGATGTGCAGTAATGCATTTTTGATTCCGAAGCTATCCCAGAGGGAGGTGCTTCAAGGATTAATGGAAAGCAAAACACTAGTTATCATGTTAAAATTTCATTTGCTGTGCATCTTATCAGGACCTACAAATATGAAAGTTATTTATGTTTTCAGGATGTGTGATATTTCATTTTCTGGAGTGGTTGTTCCTTGAAAATTTGCCTGATGAGGTAAAAAACAAAGACTAAATATGAGAAGAAAATCTCTTTATTTAGTGATAGGGGTTTCATCCTCAAGGCTTGGGCAGTGTTGAGAAAAGGCAAGAAGGATTTTTCCTGTACTTGAAAGAAAAGCACTAGTTAGTCAATTTTGTTTACCCCTGCATTTCTCGAGCACTCCGGGGTAGTTCCCAAAATTAGATATGTCAGCAGAAGGATAATAAAAGAAGCACACAACTGCCTTGTCTCTCATTTCCCACTTTGTTTTCATGAACAATCTCATATCCCCTGTGAAATCAGCTAAAAGAACATCTCAAAGCATGCCCCAAAGTCTTAGCTAATCAGCAGAGTACTGTTTTCCACTGAAATTTGATTTTGCTGTTAGGCTTCAGTTAAGCAGAGGAAAGTACAAAAAATGATTTTTTTTGTAATTAAAGATTTTTACCAAAACTTTTCATCTTGACTCTTTTGGAAGTGTACTACTGCTAACCGAGCAATGCAGGATGCTCTAAATATTCACGAGTTTTCTTTAAACTATGTCCAAAGGAGAGATCTGTCAAAAATCAACATTTTCATGCAGATGGA
Source organism: Lanius collurio (assembly GCA_020086605.1). Taxonomy (NCBI): domain Eukaryota; kingdom Metazoa; phylum Chordata; class Aves; order Passeriformes; family Laniidae; genus Lanius; species Lanius collurio. The sequence goes on along the minus strand of JACBWW010000028.1, from coordinate 9,705,328 downwards.
AACAGATTTTTTCTATGAGAAGATACAAAGGCCCAAGGGCATTCTCAGTAACAGGAAAATTATTTGCAGTTGGTCAGACAAGCTGTCTGACTCAGGTAATCTACAGTTCATCGGGTCATGTGGTTGAAACTGAAGTCCAAGATGAGACAGTCTGTTCAGCTAAAATGAATTGTAATGATTTTTTGTGCATGTGCATGGGCCAGCTTGTGTTTTTCTGTGAGAGAATCTGGAATTATTTGCTCTGCATGTGCTAAGGTGTCTGCAACTTTTGGACAGCAGCAAACCAAACTGAAGAATAAAGCAGACATTTCATTCATCAATTTACTTTAAGGAGGGAAAGAAAAGGACAAACTATTTCAGGAAAGAAATCACAGATGTTCTACATTTAAAACCAAGAGAATTGGGAGAAATATTCCTTCAGCAGATGACTAGTATCAAAATACCTAAGAGACTGGTACCCAAATAACTACTGGTGAACAAAGTCACCAAATACCTCTCCTGAAAGAGGGTAAAAGACGTGTTTAGGGTTCTCATTGGCAATCACCAATGGCTATCCAAGTGTTTTCTCATCAGCAGGGCTGGGAGAGGAAAGACTTGCCTTGTCATTGTTTGACTCTGAAAGTAATAGGAGAAATTTTCAGTGATTGTTTATACTGTAGGTGTAAACCACATGTCCCCAGTGGAAACCCAAGCCATGCCGCGTTAAGCTGCGTGTCAGCATATGGTGCTAGGTAATCCCTATCCTGAGATTTTATTTCTAAATGAGATTTAAAAACAAAGGCAAGGAAAGATGTTTGTCCCAGGCGCCGCCCTCTGACTAAGTCTCTTGGTCTCTTGCAAATTAACCAGTGCCCTCACCTACTTTTGCAGGTGCTGAGACAAAGAAAAGTGTAAACCCAGTCTAAGCTGGGTTGGAAACTGTTCTGCAGGACTATTGTGAAGTATGCTCAGCAGAGCTGACTTCTTCACCAAAAACGAATTACATGGCATTCCCTCAGCAGCACCCCACATCAAGCCACAGGCTGGGCTGCTGGGTTTTGCTGCTGCCCTGGTAGCAAATTGCCTCAGAGTGCAGTGGAGGAGAGCAGGAGAAGGGCTAGTCCTTAAGCTTCAGTGATGCTGGTCTATTTTTTCTCATCACTCTTCTTTCTCCCATAGCCAGGCAACCTCCCTGAACAGTTACTTACAAAAAGGTCCAGCAAATCTCTAGTTAATGCATACATATGCTTCTGATTATCTCTTCCTCCTCCTCCCCCCTCCACTGAAAACTGTGGTTTGTGTGCAGCTCAGAGAAAGCAGTCAGAGGAAGTACAGGGCTGTTTTAGGGAGTTGCTGATTTTCTACAGTTGGTAGTGACTGTAACAAATAAACAATTCTTGTACATATATGACTTGTATGTAACTTTACTGGGCATTTCTTCCGGGAAACCAGCAGCACAAAAAGAAAAATCTATGGTCACAACAACAATGGCATGTCTTTAACCATCCCCTCTCATTGCTTGGTCCAAGAGCAGTGAGAGTTTAAGCCCTGCCTGTAGACCACTGCCATGGGTGCTGTTTGGGACCTCAGTCTTGAGTCCGATCACTCACCCTCTTCTCACCCACTTGAACAGGAATTTTGCTTCACCACAGCATCAGGACACATCGCTTTCATCATGGGTTCAAAAATTCTTTGATACCTTCAGATTTCTCTGTTCTCTAATGTGTACCTGTGAAGTCTCCACCAGACTTTTGTGAAGTAATCAGCAGAGCCAACTTCTTCACCAAAAACAAGTGATCTGGCCTGCTCTCCACTGCGTGTCCATAGGAGTCATTGCTGGGAATAACCACAAGACACTTGACTTACAAAAAGCTGTATTGGACGAAGTGGCAGATAGTCATGTGAAGATTTTATGTTTGATCTTTAAGAAAAGGTTTCTTCTTCTCAGGAAGGGAAAAATTACCTTTGAGAATGAGACAATATTTGCCAAGAAAACAAGATTGATAAGGAATTGCCCTGTGCTTAAAACAAGCATTTTGAGAGCTGGAACAGAAGTTAGAAGATTGGTAGTGGTGTGTTTGTATGCCCTGCAAAATAAATTGCAAAACAGACAAAAAATGGGCTAAAGGTCACGAATGTCAGAAAACCATTTCCAGTCCTCCCTTCCTACTGCATGTCCAGTGTTCAGGAAAATAAGTAGCTGATCATTATGTTACAAGACCAGAGTCCAGGAAACATCTCTCATGGGCAGTCCTATTACATCAGATGGGATTGCTTGGAGATAGTCTCCAACTGTTGCAGCACGTGTCCTTCCAGCTGGATGGAAGCTTTCCCTGTTATTTGTATTATAATAGCATTTGATAATACATTTTAGAAATATTTAGAGTCCCAGCTGACATAAGATCCTTACCATATTGTTTGCATGGCTGGGAAGAGAATATCCTGTGGTGCTTAAAGCCTGCATATAAACAATTCAGAATATGTTACTCAGAGATCTACAAATTCTTCCCATAATATGCTGATAGAAGTGGTTTCAGATGATATTTTTGATGCAATTATATGGGATTATATCAATAAGAATTTTTAATCCACTTCTGTGAAATGCATCATCCTTAAGCACCACAATCTGACTTGAAACTTCTGATGGATTTCCCCAAGAGAAAACAGCTGTTGACTGAAATTGAATTCTTTCTGCTCTTATTTCTAAAAAAATACCCTAAAAACCAAAAATCCCCTCAACCAAAGTTTCTGTTGTAAAATTTAAATATTCAAAAAACTGTACTGGTTTACACTGAAAATAAGATTTGTCAAGGGCTTGATTCTGCTCCTTTTTTATGAGAGCAGGAGAGAAAATAATTTTATGGTTTCTACAAGAGCAACAATTTTTTAAAAGTTGCGGGTCTGTTCAGAATAGTGCATTAACTTGTCCCTAGTATTTTCAGAAAATACCCATCTGCAAGTAATCTGTCCCCTGGTGGAGCTTATGGCCTGTCCAGAGAGAGGGAGGGGATGATGGGAACAGGAGCAAAAGGAGAGCAGACATACCCTCCTCCAGTGCTCGCCCCTGTTTGCAGTCCCAGCTCTCAGTGCTCAGCCCTGCCTTGCCCCAGCCTTGCCATGTGCTGGAGCAGAGCCCCCAGACTGCCTCACAAGGGGCTGCCACAGAACGTCCACATCTTCTATCAATTACTGCACAAAATGTGCCAGCCTCCTGTCATCAGGGGCCAGCACCATGGAGCTTCTCCTGCTCAACAAAAATAACGAGCAATCTCCAGAGCTGGATGGCGTCCAGCCTCCAAGAGGGCTCAGAGGAGTATCTCCTTTGAAGGTTCTATAGGTCTGATGATGGATTCTTGAGAGCAGCACTGTAAAACTCGCTGGTTTCTAATAGGGTGTCATTACTCATTGGAAGCTTTATGACTTTATCAAACAATCATCAACCTGGCATTATCAAACAGTATTAGAGGAAAGGACATAAAAGGTAAATTTGCTCACACATATGAAGTCTACCTGCCCCATGGCAATGCATTTTAAGGACCCCACATACACCACGTGTGAGTCATTTACTGTCAGATGTAGTTACCGGGCAACAACGAGTGGAAGGAAAAGGAAAGTGGAAAAGGAAAAGAGAAAAGGAAAAGGGAAAAGGAAAAGGGAAGGGAAAATGGAAAATGGAAAATGGAAAATGAAAAGGGAAAAGGGAAAAGGGAAAAGGAAAAGGAAAAGGAAAAGGAAAAGGAAAAGGAGAAGGAAAAGGAAAAGGAAAAGGAAAAGGAAAAGGAAAAGGAAAAGGAAAAGGAAAAGGAAAAGGAAAAGGAAAAGGAAAAGGAAAAGGAAAAGGAAAAGGAAAAGGAAAAGGAAAAGGAAAAGGGGCATTTCTGGCTTTGGAAAATTTATACCTTTTTACCTGTTTTTAACCAAATTATCAAGGATAGGAAATATTAATATAGATTAAAAAAATCTTAGAGTGTTTCTTAACAGTTACATTTACTTGATGGAGTCTGGCAGAATAAGAAAATACAGAGTGGTAGCTGATCCTGTTATCAGTCAAGAACCTGGAGCATGACTGACAATGGTCCAAACCCTTCTAACTTAAAACACTATCTCTCTTGTACGCTGACCTGCCTGTGCCTCTCAGTCCTGTTTTTGTAGCTGATGAATTGTAAGCAATGGCTGGCTTTGCATAAAGCAACTGGAAATTGCACTGAGCCAGATACAAGCACATTACACCCCGACTTCACTCCACTCCTTGAATTCCTGACTCCCCATGGTGACCACTGTAGCATTTGTCAGCAGAATAATTCTGAGGCTCCATAGAGCCAGGGGAAAATTAATACTAGAGAGGCTGGGTTACAAAAACAAATGAACTTTCAAATTCTGCTAAATATAAGAAACCACATCATTAAGAAAGACAGACTAATGTATTTAGTGTCACGATGACATAAGTAGCCAGAGCATCATCTCATCCATTAAATGCTGCATTAATTTCCATTTCTGCTGTAATTCTCTTTTTCCTTCAGTAGGGGCTGTTAGTTTTAGTAGTGTTTCTATTGGCAGAGATCTGTCAAATGTAAATACAAAAGCCGCTGATCATCCTAATTATTTGAATTGCTACAATACAGCTGTTTATATATCATAAAGCAAGATGGGGACACCTCAAATGTAAATTTCCAATAGCCTTTGAGCCTACAGAAGAATTAGAAGAACTTGACATGATTAACTGTATTTTATAGTGAACTATATGAGCTATGTAACAGCAGAGAACTTCCAAATGAGATTCAAAACCTTTAGCACCATAAAGGAATGCCCAGTTGAAGCAGAATCACACTTTGTCTGGCATGGTCTTCAGCAACTCATGTTTATTTAAAAATCATGACCTGATTTTTAATATTTGTATTTCCAGTCATGTCCAACTTGTCTCAAATTTTAACCTTCTGCTGTTACCAAGTGCAGAATCTCAAACTGAGGCAATGTGAAGGAAGTAGCTCATAAGCACTGAGACTTATAACCTCCTGTAGGGTCTGACAAGCCCCTGTCCTGGCAGAAAGCCCTTGTTTAGATAAAGGGAACTGCACAATCTCCAGACATGGGGTCTGACAAGCCCCTGCCCTGGTGGGGAGGCCTGGAGATAAGGAGGTCACACAATCCCCCTGCAGGCCCCTCTTGGGGAAAGACAGAGCCTTTTTGGTTACGGCAAGAGAAGACAGACCCATGATCCTCTAGGAAATTGTATGTAAAATACCCTAATACCCATTGGTTTCTCACCCTTGCACACCCACCTCTGTACCCCCATAAAAGAGACCCCTCTGCCCCGAGTCGGCAGAGGATCCGTCTCTGGTCACCCCTTCGCGGAAGATGGAAGAATAAAGCAACTTCTGCGGAACCACCAGAAGGACCTCTCCTCTCTCTGTCCGAGCCTGGCCATGGGGGTTTGCCTTGCAGAGCAGAGCTGAAATCACTCCCTGAATCACTAAGAGCTGACAGCCTGCTGAGCCAGGCACCTCTGCAGGCACCCCCGGCCGACGGCTGAGAGAAGCCACGACCCCCTGGGAGACGGTTCCTCACGGGATCACCTCTCTGGGTCTGCTATGGCTTCTTGGGTCTGAGCCTCAGACCCCCGCCAGCACCAGCTGGGCAACCCCCAGCCTTATTACTTTAACCTCCCTTTTAGATGACTATAGATGACTTGCACATTTTAACTTCATACCTAAAAACTGTCAGAACTACTGTGCAGCTCATGCTGCATGAATCCCAACATCTACATGAAAGACAAGTATTGTGCATAACCTGTCTGCAGGGGAGCCTAAATCTAAGCATAAGCCTTATATTGACTCCAGGTAAGAAAGAACCCTTGAAAATAGAACATGACCTCTGTTTAGTTTTTGAAAGTATGTGGGTACTCAGAACCACCATTCACTGATGACTCTCTTCTGTCTGAGGGGGCCAGTGTAAGAGAGCAAACTGAGTTGGTCCTTTTCCCTTAAAGAAGGAATGAGTAGAGCTCTTTCACTTCCACAGACTGTCTCTTTTCATCAGACTAGCTGAAATGGAGAGCTACCCTCTGATTCAGATGAGAATGGATGACAGGTTTCAAAGCTGCTGGGGTCAGCAGTCATCGAACTGTTCCCATCAAGCACAGACGGGAAGTATGGGATCACTCAAAGAAACAAACAAACAAACAAGATATGCATTTCTGATAATGTCTTTTAGTTGTGCCAGGGTTGAAATGCTGAAAGATTGGACTAGCTTTACCTCTTCCCATGAGACCTGTACTGTATGGAAACAGTATTGTTGCTTCCCCCTTTTCCACAAAAAATAAGTACACACAGAGAAACATTTCTTATTATACATAATAGTATAACACTTGGCTCTTGTTCCCCCTTATTCATGCTTAACATTGTAGTTTTAGGCAGCAATGTGAGAAGACAGTATAACAATGTTTCCTCAACCATTCAGATTTTAAAATAAATTTTCTTTCACTGTCTCCAACTCCCTATTGTATTAGTAAATATTTTAAGCTCAGATTTGGCACAGGACTTAGGGACAAGCCTAAAGCAAAGAGTATGTTTACTTCCTGGAATCTCCAGTGCTTTTAAAACCCAACATGTTTACCATTAAGTATAGGCATGAACCTCCCGTAAGTGAATGGCATACAACTTGTCACAAAGCCTTGTGGAGTTAACAAAAAGGGTTACATTAATGTTCTTGGTTTCAAGACACTTAAAGAGAGAGCCTTGCTACTTCAATATGGACATTTACCAGAAATTAACTTCAAACTGCATAGCAATCAAATTACAGTTGTTGGACAAAACCAGAATCTCTGAGGTTCTCTGGAGAACCTGGGTTTGTAGTGGGGATAAGACTGGGTTAAAGAACTTTTCTGCTTGACTTTGCTGTCTTCACAGTCCTCAAGAGGGGAATATAGAACAGAATCAAGCATTTCTGGAAATTCAGCCTTTATATTCTACAAATTAATAAATAGATTACACTTTCCTATAGAGACAATCCACTAGAGTGCAGGCTTTATCCACAACTAGAAGAAAAGAAATAGTCAGGACCTATTCGTGCTCCTCTGTAGCATGTAGAACAGACGGTGATTACCAAATGACTCCACAGCAGAGAGGAGAGCGTGGAGGTGCAGTTCACTTCTATTTCCAGGGAGATGCTGCTGCTGGCGGGTCCTGAGGCTGCACACATGGCTGCATGCCAAAACACAGATCAGCATCCCTTTCCCACAGTGTCCTCTCTCATTTTAGGGTGTTGTTGCAAGTTTTGCTCCGAGTCCAGCTCATTCCTAATTCCTCTACTTTTGTCCCCCTGCCACAGGTCATGTGGGAGAGACTGAAAGCTATGAGTGTTGGAAGTTTGCATTTCTAATAAAGTTTATGAAAACCTTT
>JACBWW010000028.1:9670432-9693014 GCA_020086605.1 Lanius collurio | reverse complement strand
ACAGTCAGGATGCAGAACAGAAGTGCTTATTGTAATTGTCCAAGGCAAACATGTTCCTTCTCTAGGTACAATTCTCCAGTGAAACATCTGCAGCCTGGACAAGAGCATCCTGGTACTTAGTCCAGCCCACTGATTGTTAAAGGCCATTTAATATAATGAGGCTAAGGCTTGCCTGAGGGCAGTTGCAAAGGACAGTTCTCTACACATCTTGGTCTAGAAGCTGCTCTTCCCAACAAGCCCACAAAGAACTTCTCACTGTTGGCACCTTCCTCATGTTTCCTGGGGTTGAAAGAGGACTTGATTTACATTGAGTTTCCAACTAAGCAGATTGACATCAAAGCAACGGAAATCAGGCCCCAGTAAGTGGTTTATAAATGCAGCCTAAGTGTTTTGAATCAAAACAGTTCTTTCAGTGAATTTGGAGGGGTACGTCTGTTGTCCTTATCATTGTTAGTTTCTATCTTGAAAACACTGAAAGGTCACTCATATGAAATCCACTCAGGGGATCATTAGAAAAAAACCTTCAATTCCTGAATAAAACCCTTACCAGTAGGCTTTTCCTCTTCTTTTTTTTTTGCATGGTATTACTTGGAGAGGATAGTAATCTAAACAAGAAAGGTATGTATGGATTGTCTCAGAGAAACCTCCTGTGGGCTGTATTGTACAACATTAAGGAACGGAACCTCAGCTTGTGCGTGCTTTTCTCATCCCAGACAGAGAAGACAAGGCTTTGCTCTGCAGAGTCTTTGCAAACAGCCTTAAGACCGCTTCATGCCCCTGAACAAAGAGCTTATGCAGAGGCACCCAGCGAGGACCAGATGTCTGACTCATAAAGTACTTAACTGAAATGACAGCCACATATAAGTTTGCTGGATGTTTGTTTTAGCAAATGTGCTATCTCTCTGTGTATATCTCTAGGCTGTCAATGACAACATTTCCTTTCAAAGCTGAAAGAACAGTGTCTTTTTGTAGAACTGGTGCACCTATTGGCTGCACCAAATAGCGTAAAACAAACACAGTGTTACAAGGAAGGAGGAAGGAAAATCCAAGATCTTTTGAACTAAACATTTTGTGTAATTGGGCATCTGAAGCTTCATGGAGTATGTGCATATAAATATAGCACAGAAGAAGGTAAATAAGGCTTCAATAAATATTTTGTATTACCTTTGACCCAAACAGCAGGATTATTTAAAATCCAGTCTTCATCTAGATTTAACTTTACAAATGACTCTGGGATATCTGATCAGCTGAACCAGAAACAGCAGGGCTGTTACTCAGGAGCTGATGCACTGAGGTGTTCAAAAGAAGCACTGTGTCTCAGAGCAATCTTTCCTTCTCTCTTCATCTACCTGAAATGGCTGAGTAGGCACAGTCATGTCACCTGGTGATGTGACCAGTAGAGGAAGGAAAAAAATTGCCAAAGAACAGCTTAGAGTTTGACAAGCTGAGGTAAAGAATGAAGTCCAAAAACACAAAGGTGCTTCTGTCTCTGTCTGCCACTGAAACCCATTCAGAGATGGGCACCAAGACTGGCTTGATGGATATGAGAGTAAATGCAGAAGGTTGTGCTTGCAGCAGACCTACTGCCAGCCTAGAGGGAAGATGTCTGCTGAACATATGCAATGTGGTGCTTTGCGCAGAAAGCCTGAATTTCCAGAACCCTGAATCTCCAGAAGCCTGAATCTCCATTTCACAGAAGCATGGAATAGTGATATTTTTTTATTAACAATCCTACCCAGAATGGAGGCAGATTTTCCCTCATGCTATGGAAATAGGAGAAGACTCTTACACTGATGGCTGTTATTTTCATAGTAGGCAGAAAGACAAGACCTGTCCTTCACTACATTAATGAATGAACGAGGGAAGATTTTTTTTTCACTCTACCAAACAAGCCTATGTAGAGGCTCACAGCAGGAAATCCTTCGTTCTGATACAGAATGAAATTTCCTATGTATCTGTTCTCAAAACATTATAGATTTGGTAAATTCTTCTTTCAGTTTCAGCTTGTCTTTCTGAAAAGAAGAATTCAAACACTCCTTTTTCCCTGAACTTGATTTACAAGAGAACCTCCAAAGAATTAAAAAAAAAAAAAATAAAAAAATCGGTCATGATTGAAACTCTTCTTTGAGCAATATTGCCATTAAAATGTTACATTTTTTAACACCTGTAAGGCAATATCATAACCATTTTGCTGTGGATAAGAATGGTCAGTGAACTGTAGCTCACTGATGAAGTAAGTGAAACTGCATAAATATTCTGTAAATTACCCTTCACAGTGAGCCGTCTGTCTAAGCAAAAGCTCGTGTTATAGTCCAGACAATACTGAGAACTTTCTAGCTTTGACCTTAGAGAAGACATACTGTATAGCCCAAATCCAAACACAACCAAGCGAAGTGCAAGCAAACCAGGGGTGCTTTCCTTTCATTAGACTTTCTCCCTGACCTCTGGATGACAAGGGCATAGGAAAAGGAAGCAATTTTTCTTCTGTCCTTGGGGAAAGAACATTTGAAAGAGATTTCCTGTGACTGGTCTGCATCATCTCTCTGGTGCCTGATGTGAAACTCTGGAAGACCACTTTTTTTATCATCCATCACAAGCATTTATTCACTTTTTCTCCATGAAGGGCCCTGTGTGAAATTCACAAAAGATTTAGGTGAGTACTACAAGTAGTTGGATGGGATCAATCAAAATATTTTAGCACTTTAGAGAAATGTCTTACTGGAACAATCCTTCCAAAGTCAATCCTTCTGATTTCCTTAAATTTTCAATGAATTCCCATCTTTCTCTTGCCAGGGGCTGTAAAGGTCAATTAGTAAAGTTCAATGCCATATCCTTTTAAGTGTTTTGTTGAGAATTTGAGAAGGCCTTTTTTTAATCTATGATAAATTTAAAAATATATTTAACACCTCAATTTCTGTCATTTTAAGTTATCACATGCATTATAGAAATAACAAGTCTTGTGTAGTTCCAATCCTTTTGAGTTGTGACCTGTTTAATCATGGTAAGACCATATGCCAAATTCTTTGTTCTCAGAGTCATGGGTTCCCAGAGAACTATGACTAGCAAGCCAGAAGTCAGTGCTGGACCTCTCCAGATTTCTCTCTCTGGTGGTATCCACCTGAGGGCAACTTATGATTCTGCATTTCCTACCAGAGGGCTTTCTTAAAGTGCAGCACAGCTTTCCTTTTGTTCTACCTGGATGAATAGGATGCCTCAGCATTCTCTATGCACTTTCCTGTAGTGCAAGTTCCTGTACTGTAAGGAAGCACCCACATGGCTTACATAAGTGCTTTACATGGTAACATAAGCAATATTATCTCACAAAGAACCCCAACTGCATGAAGAGGCAGTAAATGAGAGAAGTGTGGGAAAACAATTGATTCTGACACTAAACAATTGATTGACCAAAAATACACTGCTGAGCTCTTTTAAATATGGGGCTCTCAGATGCTACAATATTAATTATGAGATTAGTATGGTAGTAATATTTCTTAGAGAAACAAACGTATTCTATTTAGGGGTGATGTCAGACTACAGCTGTTATCAGGGGAAAATTTAGAATCAGCATTAGGGTTTCAAGGAGGCAAATACACAATAGTAATGTTCACAGGCATCTTAATTTTTCCTTTCCTTCATGCAAACTGGGAATGGTAAGATCATAGTTTCATAGGCTTCAGAGACACAGCATTAAGAATAAATGTTGTAACTCTGATGAGGAATTAGTATGGAGACTATGGCTGGGATATGAGGGAAGGAAGGATGTGAAAGCAGATTGGAATACACTGACATTTTGAGCTCGATATTGTAACATGCTTCTGGAGCTACTTTTATGAGTCAGGTAGATAAGGAAAAAACTAGAGGTATGGTGGAATTGGGAAATTCAGGAAGGATCAGCTGTGCTGTGCTGAGAGCTGCCATCAGACTGGGTCCATATTTTCTAGTTCAAAAAATTGGTGGTGTTATAGTACAATGACCAAGCATCTTAATGTGATTTAGGCAGCTAGAACTGAGTGGTCACCTCTGATGAAGACATTCAGGACAAGTTTCCAAAAGGGGCTGAAGAGAAATAGGCATCAGTTACAGGGATGCTTTTATTTTTAAAAAAATTCCACTTTTAGTGGTCTGTAAGCTATGTCTGCAGGACTATAATTAGGATTACTAAGACCTCATAAAATTGATTAACTGGGGAGACAGACACGTTTAAAAAAACTGCCCAGATGCTCTTTTTTCCTTTCATGTTTATAATGAGATTGGTGTCAAGAAAGGGACACTAAAAAGTTAAAGCAAAGAAGGCATTTAAAATTGCCAGACAACCTTGTTTAGAACTACTGGCAGTCCACTTGCTCCAAAAATTAGTTTTAATTCTGGATTCCATGTCTGTTGTATGACAAGTGTCAGGAGCCAGGTGTTGGTTTAGGTAGATAATTGGAAGAAATTTGAGAAAAGGTCACTAGAAGTTAATATCACCACTCTGCCCAAGATATTTTACTCTGAGGTTCATTCTCATCAATGACATAACATCCATGGTTAGAGTATTCCTAGTGTTGGAATTATCAGTGTTGTGGTATTTGAAGGAAGAAACTATTGAGGAAGTGTTGATTTCTGCTTTAATGTCACTGAACCAGAGTCTCAGTTTCTAAAAATCCTCAACACAGCATGATTTTGAGGTTTGGGTTTCACAGAGGTCACCAGACCAAATGCAAATCTATTGCTAAAATAAGGGCTATGATTAAGATTGAAGTTCAGGGTGGGAGGAAAACTTGGAGGGAATAGAAAAGTCTAAGAATAGTACAGTAGCCTAAGTTAGGATCTTGTGTGGCTTGCTGCATATTTTTATCTCTTAGGTTTGTGGTGTGGGTGAGGCTTTATCCTAGATTATTGGTGATACTCTGTTAGGAAAAGTAAGTGAAAAGCTACAAAAAAACCCCAAATCAGAAAACACAAAGAGTCAAGGTCAAGCAGCTCATGGACAGAGTTTGAACCTGGCCCAGTGTTTTCTTCTGGCTGCATTCTCCTACTCTGAAGCCTAATCTTGAGCACCCAACAGCTTTCCAGCAGTTCTTTGTCTCTTCCCAATTCTTTCTTAGTGTTGGTGACCCAGGCAGAGACAATCCTGGGCTCTGCTGAGAAGCACACCTAAGGCAGATTGGAAGAGTAATATATTTAATATCTTAATATTCCCCAAATATTTATGGATTAAAAGTAGTAAGGAGACCAGCTCTCACACTATTCCTTAATTCTGCCTAATTATGTGTTCTCTGCTTTTAACTCCAGTTTAATATTTTACTTTGATGTCTGATCCTAGCTGTAAATTAGCCAGCCCAGCACTAATTCAATATGTAAGAACACTGAAAGATAAGTGCTGAAGGAGCTTTTTTGTTAATTAAATGGCCTTTAAGTGTGATGTTGATGACACTTGGGACTTCAGTTTGTCACAGTCTCAAACCAAGACATAACTCCCAGAATGGAGCTTTAGTCTCAAGATAGCTGAGAATCTCAAGCCTAAAATATGACAAAGAGCTTTTTGGACATCAATCCTCAAATTCTCTTTGCAGACCACTTACCACCTTTTTCCTGCCAGAGCCTTTGAATAAGCAGTCCAAAATTCTGAAAATCAGAGTTACATTAACAAAAATAAATGACACTATATGTAAAAAGGATTTAAAATAAATGCTGGGAGAAACACCCCACTGTGCACCTCGTTTCTCCTTATCAGAAATATACTTGGAAGTGAATGCTGGTTAGACACCCAAGCTTTGCCAAAGTATGACAATTTTAAAACAGAGACCCATGTTGTGACCAGTCAGAGATTTCCTTCTTCAACATCTTCATGCTTTATGGAAATAGAAGCCCTTATCTGGGTCTCAAAACATAGGAGGACAGGAAGTTGGAAATAGCCCCCAGGATATTATTGGTATTTTTTTGCATTATAAAGACTTCAGAAAAACAGAACACCAGTCTAAAGTTTTTGTTATTTCTCCCACAGTATAGTAATATCTAGAAAATCTAAATTAAAAAATCAGTACATACACCTGGTTTTCAAACTTTTTTTTTTTTTAATAGGGCAGGTGGTGTACTGTACAGGTAACAAAATGTGGGGATTTCTATTAGGGAAAACACATTTCTCAGCCTGCATGTAGACATGAAACCTGGGAGTGTGAAAAAAATGAAACACATACCAAAACCTACATATGTGCAAGATCTCAAATTCATCTGTTTTATCCTGTATTAACCAGAACTCAAATTTCTCATGGACTGAACCCTCACTCTAATATGAAGGTTAGCCTCCACTTGAGAGACAGCTCCTAACCTTCAGGGTGGATGAACCAGAATGGGTGAAATGCCATTACTGTTTCAGTATACTCTGAAAAAAACCCTTCTAACTCCTCAAGGGGAGAAAAAGCAACTAAAAACAAAACAAAAAAAAAAAAAAAAACAAAAACCAACAAACAAACAAAAAAAACCCCACAACAATTCAAAAAGCCCATAAGATGCATGTCAAGAAGATGTGCAGAAGATGTGAGGAAAGTTGTGCTCCCTGTGTTCCTTGCTCTCATTTCTACCCAACAAAACCAATGAGTCCTCCACTGGGCCCCATGTGACAAGCAGCTTTCGTCCTCCCTCCGCAGGGGAGTCCCTCACTGTTGGCTGCCACCATGGGTGATGCATGCTGTGAGCAGGCATTCTCTGCATCCAGTAACAAAGCACATTCCCAGCTGGATTACTCATACTCCACTGGCTTCTGTTTTTCTTCATGTGCACTCATTTGCAAGCCATTAAACAAGAGACACAAAGCTGTCTGTAAAACTGGGTCACGTGTGTGTTGCCCTGTCAAGCCATTGGGTTTGCCAAAACAAGGATTTTCCTGCCATCACAATGGATTTTTTAAAACTCCATCCATGACAAAATTGAAAACAACAAGAACAACAAAAATGGAGGGAAAGGGAGGAAAGGGAAAAAAAAATTAACCCATCCCCGCATTCCAAAAACCTGTGGTGCCAAGAAATAAAATGAAGTTAGTATCCTGTGACACTTTTTTGTTATACCAAAGTACTGTTCTTCACCATGACATTTAATTTCCAACACAAGCTGATGCTTCTTACTAAGTTTAATTCTTTTCTAGCCAAGATGCATGTGGAAAGACATTTCTACTTTTTACACAATATTGGTTTTGTGCAACAAAAACATCTTCTGGGCTGAACATGAACTGAGCCCTGGGGTCAGAGAGTAGATAAGCATTTTCCCAAATCATATCAAACATGCCACTGCTGACATTCACTTAGGACTTTAGACTCCAGACATACAGCATCTCTTCCTTTCCATGAACTGTACATCCTTCCTGAGCTCAGGGACCTGTTCAGCTGTTGGGAAAACCATGTCAGGTTCAGTTGGGTAAGAAGGGTTCCGGAATGATGAATTCCCTTATGCAGGATAATCTTAAACAGAAGCCAGGGAATGAAAGCCTCCAAAACTAATGTTGTTGTAACATTTGTGTTAAAAAGCAAAAGATTTTTGTCCCTCATAACAGGACATTTACCAATAAGTGGGCAAATCTAGGCAATCTGGCTGCGACCACTGTTGGCAAAGCAGGAAAATGCCTCATACAGGGCAGGAGAGGAGAATGAGACAAGTCAGAGGTTGTTCTGAGCCACACCTGGGAGATTGTACTTTGGGGTGGAGAAAGGCCCTCAAAAGGAGAGCAGCATTGTCATCCCTGAGTATAGATTTAGACTTCATAAGAATTTGTGGGTAAATCATGTGTTAACCCAATAGAAAATCTTAAAAAAAAAGAAAAGTTTTGCTCTCCCTTAAGAATACTGTCATCCTGCACCAAGAGACTGTGAGACTAGAAGTATGGTGGGAGTATTGGATCTGGATAGCAGGACCAGTGCTGTTTTTCTCACCCAAGGTAAGGTAAGAGCAATCAGTAAAAGTCTCAGTCTTTGCTCTGAAGGGTTACGCACTGTCTCAGTGACTGTGAACAACACCACAAAATTACTTTTAAGAACAGCAGTGCAGAACCTTAGCATTGTCAGATGTGTGTTTGTTGAATTGCACTAAAGCCTCTCCCCTTTACTGCCCATCTGTTGTCTCTTCTGCAACACACATGGAACAGGAATACCAGATAAAAACTGGTGAGGTCACAAGTGAGTTATCCTTCCTTTCTGTGGAGCTGCCCTCTGGCTGCTGGGACCAGCGATGGAGCACACATATGGACACAAATATTTAACACTATTTCGTCATGAAATAATAGCAAACATGCAAGTGCTATCCATGGAAAGATGGTCAAACCTGCTGTCAAGAAGAGGAAATGCTTTACATGTAGAAAGCGTAAGATGTACTTAACGTAGGAGTAAATCTTTTATGTCCAGGTGTATCTGAAATATTCCCAGGCAGATTTTGCTGTGGAAAACAGCCACTGTGGAAAGTAGTGAAAGTTCTGCTAATAGGAACAGGAACAGGATCAGACAGTGATATCTTACTATTTTGAGATTTACAATGTACAGGGTATGAAAGAAAATAACTCTTCATTACTGCTGTGAATCTGGACATCATGCAGGCAACATAGGCTGGAAACTACCTTTTGTGCCATCCTCTTTTGTTCATACACTAGTCAGAGACAGCCACTCCAGAGAAAAATGCAGCCATTTCAGGATAAGTTTGGAGGAAATGGTTTTATCTGAAGTTTGTCCTCTGGTCCCCAGAGGATTATTCTGAGAATGGTTATGAGCTTCAGGGTCTCCCAAAACTGGTCAGGGGAAAAGCTGATCATCACTTGCTTGGATCTGATAGCATTTGTTTGACACTGCATAAATTCTTGGGCAGCTGATAAAATGCCATGGCTCAAAATAGAACTTTGGCAGTCCAGTGAGATGGTCTGTTCCCCTTAAGTTGTTTTACAGGGCACTTCATGGTAACCACTGAGAAACCCACTGAAACTCACTCATTGAACTGTGTACCTCTCCTAGAGCCAGTGTACATTTATGAGTCTGGGCCATATTTAGATTACAATTCTCTTAGTAGGATGGTTACAAAAACAGAAAAAACTGTCTTTGGAGAGATTCAGCATGACTTTCCAAGCCAGATTTTCTGAAACTGCAGAATGATGATAATGATGCATAAAATATGCCTGTCCATTACTAAGCGTGTATGTATCAGGTAATCTCCCTGCACAAGTCCCTCATAAGGAAGAACTGGATGTGGGTGTGTTTGCAGAGCTCAAACACCTGAGCCCAACTGAGCCATGCTCTGAGAAGGCTGTCAGAACTCTCTCAAGGCATCTGGATCTTCCAGAGGGAAAATAACAAAGTTTTGTAAAGGATTTCTCAGCTGTTCTTTAGCTGAATTATGGCCTTTTAGCTTATTTACCAGCTGCAAAGACAGAAATCTTCCCTTTTGTCTGTTTTTCTTTTCTTACAAATTCTTCTGTTCTTTTTTTCTCCTACGTCACTTGGCAGTTTTTATGCCTGCAGGTAATTAAAATTTGTATGTATACTTCTGTTCTGAACATGAGAAAGAATACAGGGAAAATGAACATGTAGATGTAAAATAGCCATTATATTATTTTTCAGATAATCTTTAGTGGAATTTTTCAGCTCATTCCATTTTGAAAAAGTATTCCCTTATCCTCTTCTGAGCCTGTCTCTGCAATTACAAATTCAAGCTAGCCATTCATAATGAAACTTATGTCTGAAAAACCTTCATTTTCACATGTAAGACAAAAGAAAATTAACATTCTTTCTTCTGCTGCTCAGTACACTCCCACATATATTAAACATGTGTGGCATGTCCCACTGGTCAGCTGTCTTTCACATAATTGTGTGTTTGTTTGGAGCCTCTGCTGCTAAGAATGTGTCACCTCAGTGTGACTTTACTGGTGGTTAACAGTGCAAGGTTTACTGGGAAGGATGGCACCTCGTATTAGAAAAACAAACCCAATACTGACCAAAAAACAGATCAGGTGACAGGAACACAAGTTTTTTCTATATGTCTGAAACCAAAACATTAGATTAGAAGCTAAATATGTGTAGACATTGATTTTCCATTTCCATAATTAAAGACACTTTGTGTTTGTGGCACAGGGTAATGTCAACAAGGTTACAGAAGTCTTAATGCCTTGGAGGGGACACAGAAAGAGAAGGGATTAATTTTTGCCTCTAGGCAGTCATTTCTGAAGTGGGGAAGTTTGTATTTTGTTGACATTTTAATACAGATTTAAGGAGAATATAATAAGGTAGCATATATTCTCCCTGAGTCAGTCCAGTGGTTTCTGTGCTCTGAAACACATTCGTTTTAGAAGGGAAGCTGAAACAACATGAGTCAATCAGATAATGTCTCCAGATAGATCATGTACATAGGAAATGGGTCATTAGTCATCCTTATTCAATGATCTTTGCAGGACACTCCTTTCCCTTCTTCATCAAGGCTGCAGGTTTCGTATGGCACATTCGCTCCTTCACCATCCTGGGGTCGGCATTCCTGCAGGGTAATTGGAACCAGCCGTTTGCCTCCAAAAAAGACAGAAGGAAGAGGTCACGAATGTTGAATTTTTGTAGCCAGAGACATCCCTTTAAAGACAGAGATGGCTTTGACAGTGATATTTAACTTCTATTTGTCATTAAAACTAATGCATTATTTTCTTTTCCTGGACAGCTACAAGGTCTAGTGGCCCTATTTCTGTGAAGAGTGAATGCATTTAAACTATTTTTGGCAAAAAGAAATGAATTTTTTCCCTTTATAGAAGCAAACCAGTGTAACTGCAGTGTTAGTGCAGTTAAGTGATTTTATATGCAAGTATTTACAGGAGAGATTGAAGAAGGTGTTAACAGTGAAAGAAGATACTTCAAACTAAACAGATTCAGCTGGAGGACAAATCCCTCAAATTACTTGAAGTTCAGGAAGCCTTGGCTGGAATGTGCATTTGCTTCCTCACCTTCTGAAAGACAGAAACAAACAAAAGCCACCATGAAGTTAGAAAATACTACCTGACTTCTCCTGCAGACAACTAAGATTGCTTGATTTATAGAAAGTGCAGTTGCATGTAATCTGTCAAACAGGTTACAAATTGTACAACCATCACTTATTTTGTGCATGTGTTAAGGAGATAGGAAGAAATAATTTTCATTTTCAGCCAAAAATTTGAGAGGTGCCTAAGAGGTGGAACAGGGGACCTAGCAAAGCTGATGAAGTGGCTTTCAGAGGCAGTAGGAAGGAAATTGTGGTTTCACAGCTTTGTAGGGAAGCAACTGCAAAGCCACTGCAGTATTTTCCTGCTGTGACTCCTTGGAACTTGAAGGGGGTGTCACAAAGAGCCAGGATGTTTAGAGCGAGTGAAGGTGCAGTTGGTTGGGTTGAAACCCCATAACCCCATATCTCAGAAATCTGGGGAGAGACACAGGGTCAGGGAGAGTGGGAATGAAATACCTGAGAGTGGAGGCAATCTGAGCTGCAGCAGGAAAACTGGGGAGGAGACAGCTGTAACCAACGCTGTCTTGCCTTCACAGAGGAAAACACAAAGAGCCTCAAACAGCTCTCAAACACTTAGTTGGACCCCTCTTGGTCAGAACTAAACTAGGAACTTGTAGACTCTCTCAGACCTGGGAGTGGTGCTGGTCTGCCTCTGAGGCCACAGAGTTTTGGTTAGCATCATGAAATGCATGCAGACATCCATAGCATGAATCAGGAGGTTTTCCAAAGCCGAGTTGTTGCTGGGTTCCATCCTGTCAGGCACTCTGTGAAAGTGACTGGTCTCTTCAGTCACTGTCATGACCTCCTTTTTATTTTAGCAGCTTACCTTTTGTCCCTACAACAGGACAAAACATTCCATGTTTTAATGAAGAAGCACCACTAATGTGCAGATTTCTTTTAAATTATATTATATTTTCAGAGTCCTTAATGTTATGACATTTGTTCAGAAATGTCAGGAAACTTCTAAACAAAAGTCAGTAATGTGGACTTATAATGTAACTGAATGTTGTTTGTAACTTCAAGAATCTCTCTTGGCGTTTTCAGCAAGTTACAATCAGCAATTACTTCAGCCTTATGACCCTTACCTCTTAGCTGAGGTTTCTGAGTTTCACCTCAAATTCAGCTTTAGACAAGCAGAAAAATCCCATAGGAAAGTTAAGGAAACACCAAGCCTACCTAATTGTTTTTCCATCACAGCAATGCAAGCCACAACTTATGCTTTGAAAAGAGCATGAACTGTATCTGCAACAGGCCTCTGTTTGATCCAATTCAGATGCTGCTTCTGAACTTCAGCAAAAGTATTCATCCATTTTTGGTTTTGTTGCAGTTGAAACTCAGGATATTTTAGTACCTTCTCTGATTTTTTCCTTTAAGTGTTTTTTATTTACCCAAACTTCACAGTTGGATATCACTCTGTAAATGAATTCTGACATGTTTTAGAACCACTCTGTTGCCTTTGTGTGTTTTGCATAGAGAGATGACAACTGTGCCTATCTTGGACAAAATAGCTCACACTTATGAAAAAGGCAGATGATGATTCCCAGTACAGAAGGGCAGAGGCCTGAAAATATCACCTGCAATCCAAGCCAGAAGTGAGTCAAACCAAGTACAACAGTTTTTAGATGGCCCAAATATCTTTTCAGTACCACTGAGGTCTGCCCATATTTGGCCAGCAACAGATGATGAAACCATAGTCAGTGAGATCAAACTGGAGCAGAGGGGTTTGCAAAGTGCTCACCTGCCAGGAGTGGGTTACTGGAAATACTGGTCCATGTCCCAAGGGATGCTGACATGGAACTTATGTGTTATTATTGAGTTAACCATATTGCCCAGACATGGAAGAGTGGACATGGGTAATGCCCAAAGAAATCACTTAGTGTATCTGTCAGGATGATTGATGCAGGCTGTATCAGCATATTTTCTGTGGAGCCTTGTGGCATGTCTCTTTCTTTGAAGAAAAATATGGGGATTGTATGTTGACCTAGATGATCTATGTCAGCAGCATTTTGATTCCATATGTGTATGTTAGTGGGAAGAAAAGTCTTCAGCCTGGTCTCAGCTCTGTGACACATCCCATCACAGGAGATCCCTTGAGTACTCGCTGATGTTGCAAGTGTGCCCCAGCACAAGGGCAGGGCAAGCACAGTAACACACAATCCTTCCTTGAGAAACAGTTTATCTACAGCAACTTTTAACTTGAAAAGCCTGCCTGATAGCATTTGAGGAAGGAAACAATGAAAGAAATAGTGTAAAATATTCAAAGGGTAAAACACGAGACAGGAACTTCAGGAGTGGTTTAAAGCATGTTCCAATCATAATGGAAGTTTTAGAAGTAAACAAATGAAAATAACTGCTCCAGCATTCTTTAGATAGTCTGCATTATTTGAGAAAAAAATATGTTGAAGCTATTTCTTTTAATTAAAAATAATAAGATTCCAGGGAAAGAAAACCAAAACAAATAGCATCAGCAAAGAGAAAGAGAAAAATAGGGAGGAGGATGTAAACTTAGCTGAAGTTAAATATACAGGATAACCTAGGGATTTTTTGCTAGTTCCTGGAAGACTGAACATAAGATAATGTAATGTGTGTAATAATTAAAGGGTTTCTTAAAATAATAGGTTTGGAATAAAAAGATAATATAAGAGTAGAAGTGAGATAGACCCTTGGAGATCACCTAGCTCTGCATTTGAACTGCTGAATGCAATGAATACTTTATCAAATTTGGGACTATCCTGGGTAACTCAAAATATTATTTTATTCCATATGTCTCTGTCCTATGTCATATGCCAAAAATTACACCAGGTCTTTAAGACTGGTGTCTGGAAAGCAAATTGTGGAGGTTGGGAAATGCCAGGACCTTTTTTAAGGTCAGAGTTCCTCAGGCAGGAGCTCTCTCGCCTTTATCTTTCATTCTTGTGGGGAAGCTGGGATGGTGCAAGGTACAAGCCTTTTTTTCCTGTCTCGGGCTCCCGAGGAGGTTGCTTCAGGCAGGTCTCCAAGTAGCAACCCAAGAAGCTGCACTTTGCAGTCCTAAATGGTTTCAGAGAGATTCCACAATCCCTGTCTGCAGCTTGGAGCTGGAGTCATTTGGGGCCAGGCTGTTTGGTGGGTCCATTTCTTTCCCCCCCACAACACACCAGCAGCTCGGAACCACAGGGTGGGGTCCAGTTGGCCGAGGGAGAGGCACAGATGTGCATTTGATGAGCTCTTCTGTTCCTGACTTCCAGATGCCAGACATTCCTCTCCTCATTGGTAAAAAGGGGAGTGGTTAAAACTAAAAGGGGTGGTAACTTATTTTGGAGTGTCTGCCCCTTAAATTGTATTAAACCCAGACAGGCATCCACCGTACCCTAAAAGCACAGAAATATTTAACATATTTTCCACATCATTACCCATTTTAATCCCTGATATGCCTTGTGATGTTGTCTATGTCAGATGTTTAGACCATTGCTGCCACTTTCTTTTGACCAGCAGAGAGGTCACTTCCAGATCAACAGGTGACACAACTCCCACTTGTCTTACTCATCAAGTCCTTGGATGCAACTTTTCATAAATGAATAAGGAGGTGGTGGTTGTCCTCAGGGCTGGATTATGAGTGGGACAAAGCTGACAGATGCTACACCGCCTATCTGGGTATGAGAGATGTGATTTTGGGCAGTGTTTTGTAGTTAAAACATCTGACTGTTTTTTTACAAGGGTATTGGTAAGTCCAGTGCAAAGGAGAGAGGTCTTCTGCACTACCTCACACAGAAGCCTTTGGTGTACCTGGTATCCTTTTACCTTTTTGAGGAGCGATGGTATCAGATGTGAGGTCATACCCACCTGGGCTCAGTGGTAATTTCCCATTCAAGCAAAAGTACTTTTGGCACTGTGACGATCGGAAAGTCCCAGCCTGGGAGTAACCCAAGGTGGAAATGGAACAATTCCTTGGCAAATTATGTTGCCCCTTATGACAAAAACTGAGAATAAAAAAATCCCAACAAAACCAAAAAAACCCAAGAATTCAAGAGTGCATATCAGTGCTGCATCACAAGGTTGTCAATCGCATACATTTTTCAAAAGTCATTGTCAGCCATCAAGGTATGTTACCTGTTCTGGTGTCTGCATGACGTCAGTCCAACACCACCACCGCCCCAAGGTCCTTTTTCTTTAATTGGTGCTGATGGGGTAAATTGCAACAGACCAGGAGCACACACCTTATATCACTTAACAGAGGCCTCTGTGGGCGGGTGCCTCTCCAGCCATTTCTGTTCTGGAAAGGAGTCAGTGGCCTCATGGAAAGGACTCTCTTAACTGAGTGGCTACCTTCAGGGACACTAGAAGACAAATAAAGCAGATACCAGCTGATCTGTTCCTTTGGTCTCCCCAGATTTTTCAGGTGTCACTCTATCCAACATACTGTAAGACTCATCATTCCAAAGCACCACAAAATCCTGAAAAAAAAGCCTCAGGACAGCTAGATTAGAAGAAAACACCCTCAACAATTTTTGATACTATGTAGTGATTTCCCTTTTCTTGATTTTACAGTTACTAACCTTGAAGCAATCACTTTATTTACATTTTTAAGCTTCTTTTTACCAATGTGAACAGTAGAAACTTTGTAAAAATGCATTTCCTGGGGCTTCATTCATGTTCATTCATTCAGTGTAGCCTCAAGCAAACAGCTGCGTAAAACAGAGGATGAACAAGAGAAATATAACTATTTGATAGAAAAAAACCACAGGAAAAATAAAATCACAACAAGAATGTCAAATTGTTATTTCTCTTTTCATTTTCAATTTGAATTTTGGAGCACATTTATTAGCCACTTTTTCCCACTGCTGCATATCATTATGAAGATTGCAATGGCAGCAGCAATACATAGTCTTGTGCTACAGCTGCCTGCAAAGTTCAAGAAACAACTTCATGAGCAGAGATGGGCTCAGGGATGTGTAAGGTGCTCCAGAAAATGTGGCAAACTTGCTGTTTGTGATGATGGTAATCAGCTCAGGATCACAGCACCACAGTTCTTCTGGTGAAATGACACCAATCTAATCAAATCCATTGCTTACTGTGTCAAAACAGATATAACAGCTTTGTGAGATATTTAACTTTTCTTAAGAGTTTTTCAAATGATCTAGATCTAAGCAAGCCATAAAAGAGATGTAGTCTTAGTGGGGATTCATTTTTATGATGTGATCTAGGAATTGCTGAATTTTCTGAAAATATTTCTTACCAATTCTTTTGAGTTTTGATCAAAAAGCTGCAGGACTGAGATGAGACTGATGCCTCCTGATTTTTTGGTGCCCTTATTGTTTGTATTGAGTGTGAGATAGTTAGGATGTGAATTGATGAAGTGCTGTAGTTGCATATGTGAATATTAAAGACACTTTTTGAAATGTTGAATTTGGTGCTAAATTTCTCTGAAAGTTTTGGCTTACAAAAGGACTGTCATGATTGTTTTAATACTCAATGCCAGGTTTGCTATTCCTTTAGCCCATTTGATCTTAATGAGACCCACATTGCAAAAACCTCATGCAGTCTGTAGGGAACACATACAACCTTGCATGTTTATTTAATGTTAGTTACTTCAAGACCACTTAAAATGAGGAGAAAGAAGGCTTGGTTCCTGTGTGTGCAAAAGTAAAGGCATATACAAGCTGCGTTATGAGATTAAGGGCACATTCGGAATTAATTAGTTACTGCATTGCTTTGAGAATATTGTATGCTGGGCTTGAGGAGTGCTGCTGATGTCATCTGCCACGAAAGCACAGCTGGAGCGCAGCGTGAAGGCAGCAGATCCCAGAGACAGAATCACACTCTTGGTATTTCAGCCACAGCCATGTGCAGTTTTCTGGCAACTGATGGTGCCTCACAGAAAGGAAGATTGTTTGGAAGCAGAGACACTGATCTGTCCCCGCAGGTGGAGGGACTCCTGCCCAAAGGCAGGGCGGCCCTCAGAGCTGGCTGGCACTGTCATGCACTGGCTCCCACACACTCAGTCAAGCCACAGCCATGTGGGCACACTGACCTCGGCATGAAAAACAATGAGCACTTCTCGTGTCTGTGGCATGGAAATGTCTCTGTACCTGAGAACAGCAGAGGTACAAACACAGCGCAGGGAAAAATAGACTGAGAGCAGCAAGAAGGGGAGGAATGATGGTGGCAGTTTAGGGGAAAGGAAATGAAGGGTTTTGGCTGAAATTATATCACTCCAAGTCCTGCATATTGCCTTGAACCACAGGCTGGGAACCTGAGCCCCAAGTGGTGGTAAAATCTCCACTTGGCACATAAATACTAAGCCAAGAAGCCTCTCTGTTAGGGTAGATCCTAAAAGAGGAGTAGAGAGAAATACCGGGTTGAAATGAAGGCTGAATTTTCATGGTTTGAAACTTGGAAAAGGGGGGAATGGCACCAGTTTTATGTCAGACAGAGCTCAATATAAAACAAAATTAATTAGGTTCTACATTTATTCAGGGCAAAATTACAACTGTAAGTGCACAGCAGTTTTCTACAGTGTTGCCTCACATCTTATTGATGAGCAGCATGTACCTTTCCAGTAGCTCCCTTTTCTTGTGACACTGCTGTATCCTGGGTCACTTCTTAAACCTGGACTTCCTCTAACACCACTGCAATAAAGAAGCTCTTGCCCAGGAGTCTATTAATAATGTAGTGATCTTTTCAGAAGTGGAGGCAATTTCTTCCTGCTTCTGCCCTTTCATTTCTAGATCTTGGACTAAGAATTCTCCATCTTGTAATGTGAAATGCTGTTAAATTCATGATATTGCAGATATCTTAACTCATATTGATGGAGTTGCACTTTCTCTTTCCCCATTCCTTCATAAAAGGGCAGCATGTCATCTGTATTTAGAGCTCAGTAGAGGCAATGTCATCTTTCAGTTGAAATTTGGCTGCACTGTGAGTTGTTTTGCACTCTTTTCTCTTTCTTTTTCTACACAGCTGGAAATTAATTCCTCTACAATTCTTTTTTTGGATGAGGTGAAGAGCGGAGAGAGAAAAAAAACAACTGGTGAGGAAAGTGCTTGTTCTAGATAAAGTGAAATAAGCTGAAGTTAAACAAGGCAGTGTCGCCTCTTCAGGGTTAAGCTGACACTTGTGTCAATACTGGACTAGGAGAACAGCAGCTGCAGTGTGGGAAGCATGAGCTAGAAATGTTCAGCACTTTGGTGAGAAGGGGTTGGCTGCTGACCAAAGGTTTGGGCACAGGTCTGTGAAATGCGCACATGCCCTCCTTGCCCTAAAATGGGGTACAGAGAGAAACACACAAACTGTGGCTGACCCTTCCTTTGCTCTCACTAGAGGTGGTGAAACTGTGTCTGGGTGTAGTAATGCAGCTACCTCCCTCCCTCCCCGGGAACAGGGTAAAAATTAGAGCTCTTGCAAGGCGTTTGACACAACAGCAAATGATGAGAACACATACTTGAAGTGAAGCTGAGATGCACAAGGCTCCTCCTGAAACACAGCTTGATGCTGCAGACAGCTCAGAGTGCGATTCACACCCATGTCTCTTCCCCGTCACCACTATTAGGGCTGCAGGATGGCTCTACAGGCAGTGATAGACTGAGTCACAAGCTCCCCTGCTTTCATGAAGCTTGCAGGGGAAGAAATTAAATCAGACCATGAATCCAGTGAGGTTTTATTGGGGTTTTGCTTTTGGAAAGTATGCTGTGGGTTTCTGTTGGGCCTGAAGTTTTTCCACAAGCCCATCTCAGCAGTTTCCCTGCTGCCTACTTCTACCAGCCCGCTCATTGCACATATACAGAGCCTGAATATGTATTCTGCTACCAGCTCAGAAAACATAAGGTTTCCAATTATGATTTTTAAACTTATGAGCAGCAGACGCAAAAGCAGAAAGACAGAACCAGTGGCTTAATTACCCTGAAGCTGTTTAGAGTAATGTTAAGTGATACCAGTTGTGAAGATTCATGAAGGTTAACCGCACACCTCCTAATTGCTTTGAAATTCTACATTGTCCCTGCAAGAGAATTCACGTCTGCAAGGGCTAATAGAAGGAAGTCTGAGGAGTCACAAAGAATGAAAGGCAGGCTAACAAAACAGGGAAAACCTCTAGCTTGTGCAAGGTGGGACATGGTAATTAACAAGAAATCCCTAAGGTTCCATAAAGCCCAAAACATACCAACTCAAGCTTTCAGATGCAAAACTGTGCTATTTTCTTCTGTTTGGCAGCATACTACATGCTTATCAGGACAAAAATCCTCTTAAATATAAATAGCCATAATGTTGATTAGAAGCTAAATAGGAAAATTTATTACAGCTCTCTGTTCTTTCAGTAGCTCCTTATATTGGGTAAATATCTTTGCAGTGAATGAATACTTATTCTTGAGCCATACACTCTTGTTTTGTGTACATTCCTTCCTTACATCGTTGGGTAGAAATGGAACCAAAAAAAAAAAAAAAAGGCAAAATAAGCAGAATATAAGCAAGACTCAAACATAGAGGCTCGGTTTTCCTCCATCTCTCCTGTGTGGACTATTCCAAGCAGTGAAAGGAGAACTAGAAAGGTTGGAAGTAAGAGACTGTCCATCCTTCTTATTTAGGCATGTACAGAGGTTCTATATTGATTTAAATGTTTAGTTAAAAATACCCACCAAGCAACACTGGCCCAGGTTTATATGTAGACTAGACTTATGGAAAAAAGGGAGAAAGAACAAGAAGTTACAAGTACTAGTCTTTAATTAGATTCACTGCAATGCAAAACCCATTAATGGTAACAGAGAAGAGATCATCAGTGAAACCTTGAAAGGGACTGAGATTCTCACTTGGGTTGACTACACTATGAGAAAATATTGCACCATACAGTGCTTCCTTGTCCTTTGAAAGAAGTTTCTTTGTAAGAAGGTCTCTTTGTAATAGCTTCATTCATTCATGTTTAACTGTAGCATGTCATTCACAATTTCATCAGTATTCTCGCACTTATTTGTTCCTGGACACATTTACTTGCCTTTTTCCCAGAGTTCTCCAACAAACCACTTCCATTCTGAAGCAGAACAACATACTCACAAGCCAATGTAGCCATATCAAGACAGCCATAATTTAGAAGAAATCTGGCAATCACTGGTAAGCCTGTGATAGCTGTTCCCCGAATGCCAGTCTGGCAGGAAAGGATAGGTACCTGCTTCTGTGACCCACATCTGACTGCCATACCACTTATATGGCCCAAAGAAACAAATTTACACTGCACCACTGAACATAAAAATGGCATAATGGGATGTTTTGGGGGGTTCTATTCTTTACCCATGATCTTAAAACCCTCACTGCATTTGCAGAAGTGCTTCAGACCCACAATTTCACAACTACTCAGTTCCTGTATCATCATCCAAATTAGCAGTTTAACGGGTGAAACTTTCAGCTGTCACAAAAGCATAAAATAAGTGGCATCACCCATGTGTGTGTGCAAGGAGATATTTTTCTATCACCAGCTGCATTTCTAGTTTGCTGTCACTGTGTGAGTGCCTCTGCATTCACTTCCAGTAGAGGGCAGAAATCAATGTAAGGTTCACCAGGCACAAATTTGATATCCTCAGGATTTGCCAGAGATGCTCAGCAGAGATGTGGCCAGCCCAAAAATTTGCATCCAAATGAGATTTGAGAGAGTTCAGTGTTGCATATGGTGCTAAATTCAGTGTTCACTGCAGTAGCCAATGCTCTAATGAAAAGTTCGTCATCCAAACATCAACAGCCTTTGGGCATATTGCAGTTTGAACTTGAACCCTGTCATCCAAGTCTCTCTCAGCTGTACAGTTCCTTGTTTCCACAGAAGTAAAAAACCATGTTTTTAAATCACTTATTGCAGTTAATGTATCTTTAAGTTCTTAGACGTATGGTCTGTGCAGCATACTGTTCAATGCCACCTTTCAGGAGTATGCTACTTGTAGCATCTAGATCCTAACAAGTCAGAAGACAAAGAAGGAATTATATTTCAGAAAATGGTGTCTGTGCAAAGCAAGTGTTACAGGGGCACAAGCGTTTTTCATGCAAATGCTACTACCAGAAAGCAAAGTTAAAATACATATGTGAGAAAATCCAGTTTGGAAATTAGCTGCATTTTGAAGCCCCTCTTTTTCATCTCTTTTTCCCATGAGATCCTTTTCCCATATATCTTTGCTTTCATCTCCTCCCTACTGAGGGTGACCTTGTCACCCTTGTACCAGAAAAATAAAAAAGCCCCAAAGAAGGTGTTATTTCTACCTCCAAGGGCTACTGATGACCTCAGAGAAGCCCAAGATCCTCACAAGGCAGCAAATTCTCTCACCTTCTTCCCTGAAAAACATTTATGCTATAATCTGGTTAAAAAATATGCACCAAAGCTAACACATAACTTGTATCACCCGAAAAAAACCCCGAGTTTGTAAATAAATTATATTCCTAAAGATTATCATCATCTTCTGAGTGTTCGGTTGTTATCCTTAATACTGTGTATCATCTGGAGTCTCTGTGGCTCTTGGTTTTACCTTCCCTGTCATCTCAGACTTGCAGGCTTCCTTTCACAAGAGCACTCTCTTGTTTAGGCTTGGTAAAATATGGGATGAAAGATGAACCTATGAATTTGCTTTGCAACTTTAATTTGGTGAAATTCTTAACTGCATCTGTTTAGCTGTGGTAATGGTGGCTAATGAAAAAAATCAATAGCTGAATACTTTCAGCAGCTGAGGTAAGAAAAGGCCTTGAGAGAGGAAGGAAAAGAAGAAAACCCTAAAATGTGTCTAAAATAAGAAGAAAAATGAACATTTTTATATTCTAGAATATAAACTTGATTCCTCAGTTAAAAACAGGAGAAAGCATCACACCCTTCAATAAAAATTCTTCTTTCTTTATATTTTACAATATTTTTTTCTTGCATGCACACAGTTAGTCACTGCATATCAGTTCAGCAGTCACTACCCTACACTACAGAGAAGTGTGGTTCAACAAGAGATTTTGGAAGGAAAACAGGGATAGAGGTTGCTCTTCAGTTCTGTTTCTCTGGCTAAAAGCTTATTTCTTCAAGCTTGATTGGCAGTGGTGCTCAAGCTGAGGACTGCCTCTTCTGAAATATTTTGCAGACGTGTTTCTTGGGGACAGCTGCTGTGTGGAAAGAGAGGCAGGGAAGGCACTGCTCCCTCACACCACATGCCCTCCATCCTTATCAATGGTTTATAGACCTCAGTGACTGCCCCCTCCAATTTTGCCAGGAAAACCATAGTCAGAGGTGAGTGTGAAAGAACACTCTGCTCACATTGACTCACCTGGTTTAGTCTACCTGTCTGCACAGCTGTGAGAAAGGGTCCAAGGCTGCAGCTGAAAACATATCTGCCATGATATTAAAGACCACAGAAGCCATACTGGCAGAGGAACTGATACCTAAAGTGACCTGATCTGTTGAAGTCTGATACACAAGAACTTCCTTTTGTGGTGCACACTCAAGATGCAGTGCAGCTCTGTGTGTGGGGAGTCCACTGTGGCCATGTAATAACCATAAGCAATTGCTTGGTCACACCTCATTTTGTAAATGAAAGCCATTTTTGTTCTCTGGTGGTAATAAGCAAATGAGATGGCAGGTGATTTATCAGATGATGCTAGCACACTTGGAAACTTGAAATGTCTTATAGAGTCT